>ML417069.1:133523-246470 GCA_005239525.1 Nicotiana knightiana | reverse complement strand
TGGAATAGAAGTCTCCTACACGTTTAGGGTTTGTCCTAAACTTATAAATAGACCCCAAAAACAATACTTAGAGGAGATTCGAAGAGATTAGAGGGATTCAGATGGCAAAACATCAATTTGTACAGATTTTCTTCATTACTTTGTAGTTTAATTATGCAAGTTATTTTAGATTTGATTCTTTTGAACATGTTTAGCTAATTTCTTGTGGAACCCGTTGGGGGATAAACTTATTGTGATATTAATATAGTTTCGATTGATTGATTAATCTCTATTTGTTCAACTACGTTCTTGTTGTAGTTAATTGAATGACCATTAATTAGCTGCGCCTATTTATTATGTATCTACTTGCGAGAGAGTGCATATTTNTGTAATGCAATCTAGCTAGCGTAACTTGAGAGAGTGCGTCTAGTAAATTATCATAATTACTTGAGAGAGATTTATGGTAGATAGAGTGTTCATGATTGATAGAAACAACTAATCAAGCTATATGAAGTATCCGAGAAGTAAATTCACCGACGGGGGAAACCATAACCTTAGATCTTTATTACAATTGTTTACACCTTAGCGTAGTTAATCTTTAGTTTTAATCTTTAGTTTTAGTAATTTAAATAACATCAAGTGACAGTTGAGTATTCTAACAGCTTGCTTGATACGTAAATTCCCTGTGGGATCGACTCTGGGCATAATACCCCGGATTATATTTGCAACGCCCGCTTAGTCTTTTATTAGACAAATGAAAGCGTTCGTGAAGGAGACCAGCGTGAAGCACAGGGAACCCCTGCTCAAAGGGAAAGGGAAGTTAGGCTTCTTGTTATTTTTGAAATGTTGCAGGCACAACATGTGGCTATTGCTCAAATACAAATTCATCAGAGAACCCCGAGCACAAAACCACCAGAAATGGCTCCTCGAGTCGAACAGGCACCGGAAAGATTGAGCAATAATGGGTCAACAGCCGACCCCTCCATTATGAAAATTCTCGAAGACCTCGCAAAAAGGATTGAATCAGCCGAAAAGAAGATAGAGGCTAACGACAAAAAAATGGAGACCTACAACTCGAGGGTCGATCAGATCCTAGGCGCACCCCCGATCCTAAAGGGTGTAGATTCAAAAAGGTTCATGCAGAAGCCATTTCCGTCGAGTGCAGCTCCGATGCCTATCCCGAAGAAATTCAGAGTGCCCGATCTCCCGAAGTACAGCAGAATTTTGGACCCCAATGAGCACATCACTGCCTACACTTGTTCTGTGAAAGGGAACGACTTGAGAGACGAAGAGATCGAATCTGTTCTATTGAAAAAATTCGGAGAAACACTATCCAAAGGGGCCATGATGTGGTATCATAACCTGCCCCCGAACTCGATAGATTCATTTGCTATGATGGCAGACTCCTTTTTGAAAGCACATGCTGGTGCCGTGAAGGTCGCTACAAGAAAATCTGATGTTTTCAAAATCAAGCAAAGGGAGAATGAGATGTTAAGGGAGTTCGTGTCCTGCTTTCAATTGGAACGAATGGAATTACCACCGTTCTCTGACGATTGGGCGGTGCAAGACTTCACTCAGGGCTTGAATGAGCGAAGCTCGATAGCTTCGAAACAGCTGAAGCGGGATTTAATAAAGTACCCCGCCATAGTTTGGGCGGATGTACACAACAGGTAACGGTCGAAGATCAGGGTCGAGGACGACCAATTGGAAGCCCTCTCGGGCTCGGTGTATCCTAACAGAGTCTTAGCAAAGGAATCAAGGATTCCAAAAAGAGAGACAAGGCCAAACAAAGAAAGATATCAACCGTACGTAGAAAATCGGAGAAACATCCCGAGACGGAACGTACCTCAAAGTGACCCAAGGATGGACCGAGGACAGAATCCTCGGGGACTCTTGAGCAAAGCAGGGTTCGACAGGCATGCAGGGCCGGTAGAGGCACCCCGACTATCTGAATACAACTTCAATATCGATGTTTCAAACATCATATCGTCTATTAGCAAGATCAGGGACACCAGGTGGCCGAGACTGATGCTATCATATCCTTCAAAAAGGAACCCATCTTGATATGCGAGTATCACGATACCCACGGTCATAGGACCGAAGATTGCAGATAGCTTTGAGAAGAGGTGGCCCGACTGATCAACAAAGGGTACCTTCGAGAATTCCTCAGCGACCGAGCTAAAAATCAATTTCGGGAAAGAGAGGCAAACAAGAAAAACGAAATAGAAGAACTATGACATGCCATCCACATGATTATTGGTGGGGTCTACATCCCTCAAGGACCCATTTTTAAAAAAACGAAAGTATCTATCACCAGGGAAAAGCAAACTCGGAGCTACATACCTGAGGACACCCTTTCATTCAGCGAAGAGGACATCAAGATCTTGTCTCAACCTCACAATGACGCACTGGTAATTTTTTTTCTTTTCAATAAATTTCAAATTAAACGTGTGCTCGTCGATCCAGGTAGCTCGGCCAACATAATTCGGTCGAGGGTGGTAGAGAAAATCGGGTTGCTCGACCAAATCATACCCTCCTCTCGAGTCCTCAATGGGTTCAACATGGAAAGCGAAACAACGAAAAGATAAATCATCCTCCCGGTCAACGTGGCCGGTACAATCCAGGATACCAAGTTTCATGTCATCGAAGGTAACATGAGATACAATGCACTGCTTGGAAGGCCATGGATCCATAATATGAGGGCGGTACCGTGCCAAATGATGAAATTCCCTACGAAGGATGGAGTAAAAATAGTATACGGAGAGAAGCACGCAACAAAAGAAATGTTCGCAGTAAACGATGTGGTACCGACACCTCCTACATCGAAGGAGCCAAAAAACAAGAAAACAGCCAGGTAACAATCATAAACTACATCCTCGTAGGAAAAAACAAAGGACCGTGCTGCATCCTCAGAACTGATAACCAATACATATAAAAGATCGAGCACCATTGCAGCTAAGGTACAACCCTATCCCTTTTTCTTTCACACTTTACGCTAACCTGAGTGCATGTGTTCGATTGAAAGGAGTAGAAGCACCGCCTAGCTTGAAGGCCTTAGGTTTTAAAGCATGCATTGCACTCTTTTTCCCTCACATCAGATTTTATCCCAAAATGGTTTTACCGACAAGGTTTTTAACAAGGCAACATCCATATGCTACCTAAGGAGAACTCACCCAAGTATTCAAGGCTTCCCTCCGATCAACCTCGAACACTGAGGGGCATCCCCTCAGGAGATCACTGAAATATGCCAAAGAGGGTCTCGACAGGAAAATGATGTATCGGGCCAAACGGTCGAATGAACCGTGTTCGTATAGAATAATCGAACCCTCGATGGAAAAAACATGTATACTTGTACCAAGTAATAAGAAAAGTACCTTCTATCATCAAAACATTTCGCACATCAAAGAAGTTTTCCATTTTTACAAGAGATAGCCCCAGGGCCAAAAATTTAGCAAGCACATAGGAATTGTCCTCGAAAGTCACTCCACCGAGTCGCCAAAGCTCGAAGCCATAAGACCTCAGGGCAGGAAAATTTTAACCCATAAGCCCTCCACGAGGCAATATCAATAGCATAAGCCCTCCTCGAGGCAACATCAGCTCCGACTGGGGGACTGCCCCCCGACAGTCGGTCATCAAGTTATCAAATTCGAAGTCGTAAGACCTCAAGGCCGGGAACTTCGAACTCATAAGCCCTCCACGAGGCAACATCAAAACTATAAGACCTCAAGTAAGGCATGTACAAATTTGTAAGACCTTAAAACATGCATAAACCCCATATCAAAGTCAAGGCTATATATCGAACTTGTAAGACCCAAAAGGCATACCCTCGATATAGACGCAATGGCTATCTTTCTTGGGGACTAAAAGGCTACGACCAAACACTATGACCACCGTCATAAGGCTCCGGTCAAACTAACTCAACTCGGAGACGTTCGACTATTGCCGTAAAATCACAAGCCTCCATTTACTTCGAAAAACTTCGAAAAGAACCGGTTAAAAGTTGTACCAACCTAAAGCGTAAGATCCCAAGTCGCCCGCTACATTAAAGGTTTTACCAACCTAAAGCGTAAGAGCCCAAGTCGCCAACTAGTTGTATCGACCTTACGCGTAAGAGCCCGAGTCTCCAGCTACGGGTCATACCGACACAAAGCGCCTCAGGGCCAATTTGAAAACCTGAGGGTCGTTGAGTTTGAGTCGCAACCCGACTCAGA
This sequence comes from Nicotiana knightiana, assembly GCA_005239525.1. NCBI lineage: Eukaryota > Viridiplantae > Streptophyta > Magnoliopsida > Solanales > Solanaceae > Nicotiana > Nicotiana knightiana. Next base: position 242,280 of record ML417069.1, on the reverse strand, counting down.
GACTAAGCCCGATTCGGTTAACTAAAGTGCCTCAGGGCCAAAAAAGCGTAAGATCCCAAGTCGCCAGCTAGTCGTATCGACCTTACGCGTAAGAGCCCAAGTCTCTAGCTAGTCGATCTCGTCTGCCTCGGCCTGATCTATCTCTTCCGAGAGGTCAAAGACCCTAGCATGTACCTCCTCGAGGGTCTCCCTCTGAGATTTGCACCGGGCATATTCATTTCTCCTCCTCTCTCTATTGAAAGCTCCTCTCAGCTCAGCCCGTGGGTCGACAACGTCTTTCAAGTAAACAACCACCTTCTTATCGGCCTTCGCTCGAGCTACCTCAGCTTCGTCCCGAGCATCCACAACCTCTGCCTTCGTATTTAGAAGATCATCCTCGAGCTTGGAAATCCTGCTCGATTGAATTGAGCTATCTTCCCCAGCATTGCGAAGTTGTATCTCGAGGGAAACAACCTTAGCCAAAACATTCCTTTGGGCCGTAAATTGTACGCCTACCTGCACTTTCAATGCTTGGCATTCGGACCTAACTTGCCCGACCTTGCCCCAAAGGCGCTCCAACGCTTTTGTTTTTTCCTGCAACTGAAGCACCAGAGTGTTAGTTCCCAAAAATGAGAAAAGAGACACATACCCCTTTAGGGTAAGGGTTACCTGGCACTCGAGTTTGCCTTCACAAATCCGGCTCCGATGCATATCCAATCGAAGATGTATCTACTCTTTCATCTTATCATTGCAAAGAATCTTGAGAGATCTTTTCTACCCAATCCTTCCTGCAATCGGGCCTCACAGTAGAGCAACTCTGCCTTAAGTTTGTCAAAAATCAGCAAAAGAAAAACTTCAGTTCAAAGAACGAAGATTCATAGCCATAAAGCAGCACGGCCAATCAGAACTCACCTCGAAACAGAGCCGCTGGGCCTCCTTAAAAGATGAACATGCATCTACCGGTTTGGCCCTATCGGCACCAGCTGAACCGCTCTCAATAGGGGTGTGCCCACTCAAAACCTCAATCGGTCTGGGTGGCTCCTGGTCCTGAGCATCCCTCGAAGGTACTTCGAGGGAAGAAACAGACGATGGTGGAGGACTCTTGATCTTTCTCTCTTAGGGAACCTCTTCTTCGAAATTAGAGGTCCCAGGACTGGCAGAACCGGCAGTCTCAGAAGGGCTCCGGCCTGAGCCGTAGACAAAGAATCATCCTCACAAGGGGAGCTGACGTCTGCAGAATGGCTGACATATATAAGGCTCTCCTCAGCAACGACATCTCCTTTATGCCTCCGAGAAGGCCCTGCCTCATCGGGAATGTCCTCATCCATAGAGGATCTTTTTCGATTATTGTCCTCCTTCGGGCCTTCACTCTCCTCGAAGGGACACGACCTCATTTTGGAGAACCCTCCAACACCTGTGGCATCAGAGTTAGTACACACAAAAGGAAATATTCATCAAGAGGGATACCACGCGACTCATACCGTGGTGCTTTGCTTCCCATATGCCCTTCGAGAGATCACGCCACTTGCGCTCGTCATATGTCGAGGAAGCTGCCAACTTCCGAGTCCAGTCCGCAAGATCGGGGACCTCCCCGGGCATCCACGGGACTGCTAAAAAAGAGAACAAGAAACACTCTTATAAATTGATAAGAACAAAAGACACTAAGGCACGACATGGTGCTTATGTTTGAAGTTCCATTTTTTGGGAAAAGGCAAGAACTCCGCTGGAATGATGTTGACGGTCCTCATCCGAACAAATCGACTCATCCACCCCTCGTTTTGATCCTCATCATCGCTGGCAATAAAAGTCCTGTGGAACGACATCGTAATGCAATCACACCTCAACAATGTTGGGGCCGATATAGCCTAATGAGGTGACTGAGGGTAAATTCAAGCTCAGCATTTTCAATGAAATACCTCATCATCAACACTATCCGCCAAAAGGACAGATGCACCAATGCCAAAGTGACTCGGTAACTTTTGCAGAACTCGAGCACAATTCGGTTGAGGGGGCCTAATGTAAATGGGTACGTGTACACGGTCAGGAATCCCTCTACACAAGTCATGATGTTTTCTTCCCGAGAGGGTATCTGCAGCACCACATTTTCCCCCCAACCGCAGTCTCTCCTCACGACCTCGAGGTGGTGTTCTTCTATCAATCAAACGAACCTCGAGGCATTCTCTCGATGGCTCGGGGCATCATAGGGTTTTCTACTGCAAAGTACTTTTTCAGAGCAAAGCAGTACGAGGTCAGCTCACCATCAGCGGGCGGTGTGCCACAGGCCGGGCTAGGGGTGGAGGAAGAAGTTCCCTCTTCTTGGTGAACAGATTCAGGTGCGGCAACCATAGTTACTCAAAGCAGAGGTAAAAAGGGAGAAGCGGAACTCATTTTCGCAAAAGATACAAAAGGAAGGAAAAATAAAAAAAGAAGAAAAACTACTCTATGCCTCCACCGCTGTCCGATCCGCTTTCAGAGCCTTCGTCCGAGGTACTCAACATTGTCAGTTCCTCCTCCAGGGCCTTGGCCTCTTCGATCTTGGAGTAAAGATCAACACCTTTGGCGCTTACTTCCTCGAGGGCCTGCCTCTTGGCTTGTGCACAAGCATAGGCGACTGCCTGAGTCAGCTTCAGTTCGGCCTTCTCATATATCTCCCTTGCACGATCATTTGCAGCAGCAACATCGCTCTTGTACGAGGAGACATATTTACTAGCCTCGACCCTGGCCGCAGATAGCGCAGCAGCCTACTCCTGAGCACCTCGGAGAAAATCTTGGGCTGAGGATAGCTTCCCCCAAAGCATCTCCTCTCCGAAGCCGCGACATCATTCAGCCGAGCCAGCTCCATGACTTCGGCATCCTTGACAGCAAACTCCTCTCGAAGCCGCTCCACCAGGGCATTCTTCTGCGTTATCTGAGAAGCAGAAAGTAAGTTAATCATCACCAAGTGTTACAACTAAAAGGCGAGAATATTGGCACTAACATACCTGTTCAGAGAAATCGGCCCTCTCCAAGCTTGCTCGAAGGTCGGTTAGTTACAAAGCCTCGAGCTCGACCGACTCCGTCATAAGCTTCTCAAGCTCCTCTCCACAATGAGTCAACTCATCTTGCAACTTGGAGAAGGCCTGGTAATATAGCTTCTTGACCTGCAACATAGAGAAGGGAAATCAAAAAACGAGAACAGAAGATCAGAAAATAAGTATATTGTTCTCAAAATTCACCTGCTTTTGGAGCCTCTTGGTTTTCTCGAGGGAACTGCGGCATCAACATCGGTCTCCTCATCGACCCCCTCGAAGTAGTCTCTAAATGCATCATCCTCTCCACGAGAGGTCTCTAGATAGGGGACACCCTTAACTTGAGCATCCCATATATCCCCTGGAGAGAATGACATGCCCGAATGATGTCCACCAACAATTTCGGCCTCATCGGGGCTTCTTCCCTCCCTCGAAAAGCTCCAGTAGCGAGCCCCCCGATCTCCTCAACACGGACTATTCCATATCCGATGAGCATATCGGGGACTGCGCCCAATACCTCCTTGAGGGTCTCATCTACAAATGGTGAGTCCGCATCAGCCGCCTTAAGCTCAACATGTGACCGCTCAACAACCCTCGAAACCTCAGTACTTGGCTTTTACCTTTGTACAAAAGGGCAGGCATCATCACTCTCCTAGAAAATGAAAACCCAGCAATTCTCTTTAAGTGTAAAACACCCCGTGGCCTACTCGAAAGTCACCCGAGTCCTCGGGGCACTAAACAAAACATGCACGCAAGTCTAAAAATATCATACGGACTTGCTCGTTGGATCAAATCGTGAAAATAACATGTAAAACTATAAATTAAACCTCAAAAATCATCATTTTCAACAAGAACTCCTAAAGTTCCAACTCTTCAACCGCATGTCCGAATCACGTCAAACGAACTCCGTTTTTCACCAAATTTCACAATTAACCTTTTAATATCATAAAAAATCTGTACCGGGCACCGGAACCAAAATACGGGCCCGATACCAATGATTTCAGACATTATTTTTTTCTTTAATTCATAAATATTTCAGCAAAATAATTTCTTTCAAAAATTGATTCCTAAGGCTTGGGACCTCGGAATTCATTTCCGGGCATACGCCCGAGTCCCATATTTTACTGCGGACCTCCCGGGATCGTCAGAATACGGATCCGGTTCTGTTTACTCAAAATGTTGACCAAAGTCAACTTTTATCAAATTTAAATTCTAGAAATCACTATTTCTCATATTTTCGCATAAAAGCTTTCCGGTTTCACGCCCGGACTGTGCACGCAAATCGAGGTATTTAAATTTAGTCTATTTATGGCTATTAAGCATGGAACATAGTATAAATTTATAAAATGACCCCTTGGGTCATCACAATCTCCACCTCTAAAACTAACGTTCGTCCTCGAACGGACATAGAAAATTACCTGAATAGGCAAACAAGTGTGGATATCTACTCTGCATGTCTGACTCGGACTCCCAAGTAGCTGCCTCAACGGGCTGGCCCCTCCACTGCACTCGAACTAAAGAATAACTCTTAGATCGCAACTGACGAACCTGTCGGTCCAAAATGGCTACCGGCTCCTCCTCATAAGTCAAGTCTTGGTCCAATTGGACAGAGCTAAAATCTAACACGTGGGACGGGTCACCATGATATTTACGGAGCATAGACACGTGGAATACCGGATGAACTGAGGATAACCCCGGAGGCAATGCAAGTCTATAAGCTACCTTCCCCACTCTATCAAGAATCTCAAACAACCCGATATAACTAGGGCTCAACTTACCCTTCTTCCCAAATCTCATAACACCCTTCATGGGCGACACACGAAGCAATACTCTCTCTCCAACCATGAATGCCACATCATGAACCTTACGATCGGCATAACTCTTTTTCCTAGACTGAGCTGCACAGAGTCTCTCCTTAATAATCTTAACCTTATCTAAGGCCTGCTGAACTAAGTATGTACCCAACAACCGAGCCTCTCCCGGCTCAAACCATCCAACTGGCGATCTGTACTGTCTACCATATAACGCCTCATAAGGAGCCATCTGAATGCTTGACTGATAACTATTATTATAAGCAAACTCCGCTAACGGCAAGAACTGATCCCACGACCCTCCTCCAAAGTCAATAACACAAGCACGAAGCATATCCTCCAATATCTGAATGGTACGCTCAGACTGCCCGTCGGTTTGAGGGTGAAATGCTGTACTCAACTCCACTCGGGTACCTAACTCATGCTGAAATTCCCTCCAAAAGTGCGAAGTAAACTGTGTACCCTGATCAGAAATGATCGATACGGGCACACTATGAAGGCGAACTATCTCCCGCATATATAACTCAGCTAACCTCTCTGAAGTATAAGTACTTGCCATAGGAATGAAATGTGCTGATTTAGTCAGCCTATCTACAATAATCCAAACTACGCCAAATTTCCTTTGAGTCCGTGGGAGCCTAACAAAAAAGTCTATAGTGATACGCTCCCACTTCCACTCAGGAATCTCTATCTGCTGAAGCAAACCACCAAGTCTCTGATGCTCATACTTTACCTGCTGACAATTTAAGCAACGAGCCACATACGCAACAATGTCCTTCTTCATTCTTCTCCACCAATAATGCTATCTCAAGTCTTGGTACATTTTGGCTACACCTGGATGAATCGAATACTTGGAACTGTGAGCCTCCTCAAGGATCAAATCACGAAGACCATCAACATTAGGCACACATAAACGACCCTGCATCCTCAAAACACCATCATCTCCAACTGTAACCTACTTGGCATCACCGTGCCGAACTGTGTCCCTAAGGACCGCCAAATGTGGGTCGTCATCCTGCCGCTCCCGGACACGGTCATTTAGAGAAGATCGAGCAACTATACAAGCTAGAACACTGCTGGACAAAATATCCAACCTCACGAACTGATTAGCCAACGTCTGAATATCTGCAGCCAACGGTCTCTCACCAAGTGGAATATACGCAAGGCTGCCCATACTCGCCGCCTTTCTACTCAATGCATCGGCCACCACATTGGCCTTCCCTGGGTGATATAGTATGGTGACATCATAATATTTTAGAAACTCTAACCATCTCTGCTGCCTCAAATTTAGATCTTTCTGCTTGAATAAGTACCGGAGGCTGCGATGGTCAGTAAAAATTTCACACGACACGCCATAAAGATAATGCCTCCAAAATTCCTAAAGCATGAACAATGGCTGCCAAATCTAAGTCATGAACATGGTAATTCTTCTCATGGAATTTCAACTGACGAGACGCATACGCAATCACCCTACCATCCTGCATCAATACTGCTCCAAGGCCAACTCGAGAAGCATCACAATACACCGTGAAAGAACCCGAATCTGATGGTAATACCAACACCAGAGCTGTAGCCAAGGCTGTCTTGAACTTCTGAAAGCTCGCCTCACACTCATCTGACCATTTAAATAGGGCACCTTTCTGAGTCAATTTGGTCATTGGGGCTGATATGGATGAGAACCCCTCCACAAAATGACAGTGGTAACCTTCCAAACCCAAGAAACTCCTAATTTTCGTAGCTGTAGTGGGTCTAGGCCAGTTTTTGACTGCCTCTATCTTCTTAGGATCAACCTGAATACCCTCTAATGATACAATATGACCCAAAAAGGCTACTGAATCTAACCAGAACTCACATTTTAAAAACTTGGCATACAACTGATTATCTCTCAAAGTCTGGAGTGCTATACGGAGATACTGTTCATGCTCTTCCCGACTGTGGGAGTATATAAGAATGTCATCAATGAACACGATCACGAAAGAGTCCAGATGGGGCTTGAAAACCCGATTCACTAAGTTCATAAAGGATGCTGGAGCATTAGTCAGCCCAAAAGACATAACCAAAAATTCATAATGCCCATACCTCGTCCGAAAGGCTGTCTTAGGAATATCAGATACCCTAATCTTCAGCTGATGATAGCCTGACCTCAAGTCAATTTTCGAAAATACTCTAGCACCCTGAAGCTGGTCAAATAGGTCATCAATTCTCAAAAACGGATATTTATTCTTGATATTAACTTTATTCAGCTGCCGGTAATCTATACACATTCTCATCGACCCATCTTTCTTCTTTACAAACAAAACCGGTGCACCCCAAGGTGAGACACTGGGTCTTATGAAACCCTTATCTAGCAAGTCTTGCAACTGTTCTTTTAATTCTTTCAATTCTGGTGGGGCCATCCGATATGGAGGAATGGAAATGGGCTGAGTGCCCGGAGCCATATCAATACAAAAATCAATATCCCTGTCGGGTGGCATACCCGGCAGTTCTGCAGGGAATACCTCAGGAAACTCACGCACGATAGGAACTGACTCTATAGAAGAAACCTCGGCATCAGAATCACGAATATGGGCCAAATAAGCCAAACACCTTTTCTCCACCATGCGGCGAGCCTTGTCATATGAAATTACCCGGCCGGGGAATGTACAGGGGTCCCTTTCCATTCTAATCGAGGCAGCCCTGGCAATGCTAAGGTAACTGTCTTGGCGTGATGGTCTAAGATGGCATAATAGGGTGAAAACCAATCCATGCCCAATATAACATCAAAATCAACCATGTCTAGAAGTAAAAGATCCACACTAGTTTCAAGACTTTCTATGACTACCACACACGAACGATATACTCGATCTAACACAATAGCATCCCCCACCGGTATAGACATAGAAACAGGAACACTCAAGGGATTACAGGGCACATTCAAATACAAGGAAAAATAGGATGAAACATATGAGTAAGTAGACCCCGGATCAAACAAAATTGAAGCAGATCTATCACAAACTGAGATGATACCTGTAATAACAACGTCAGAGGACTCTGCCTCGGGCCTAGCTGGAAATGCATATAGTCGGGGCTGGGACCCACCACCATGAACTGCGTCAATAGGAGGACCCCTGATCTGTGGTCCTCCATCTCTAATGGGCTGGCCACCACCTCTAGCGGGCTGGCCTCCACCTCTAGCATGCTGACCTCAACTTCTAACATTCTGACCTCTACCTTTGACTACCTGACCCCTACCCCTAGCTGGCTGGGCAGTGGTGCTGCAGCTGGTGCCCGAACTATGGCACGAGAATTCTGGTACTGAGGCTGATTACCCAAGAATTTTGGACAAGGCCTCCGAATTTTCCCATACTCACCACACTCATAACAACCATCCTGATACTGAGGCTGACCCTGACGAACCGACTGATAACTCTAAAGAGGAGGTACTCTGATTGGGGCTGACTGATCAGAATAAGGCAAGTAAAAGCCATGACCTCCTGAAGCACCATGGGACGTCTGAAGTGCTGAATTAAATGGCCTGGAAGAATGGCCTCTACTCTGAGTATCTCCGCCCCCAGACGAGGAATCGGTGAATCTACCGGAGTGGCGAGGTCTTTTGTCTGACCCCTGACCTCCCATCCAAGAACTGATTCAACCCTCCTAGCTATATTAGCAACATCCTAAAGAGAAATATCGGTCCCTATCTCCTTGGCCATCTGCAACCTGATGGGCTGAGAAAGGCCATCAATAAACCGTCTGACACTCTCCCTCTCTGTGGGCAATAAAAGAATGACATGTCTATCCAAATCCACGAAACGAGTCTCATATTGGTCACTATCATGCTGCCCTTCTGAAGTAGCTCAAACTGACGACGCTTATCCTCTCGAGTAGTAACATGCAAGAACTTCTCCAAAAATATATGAGAGAACTGATCCCAAGTCAGAGTAGGTGATCCAACTGGTCTAGTCAACATAAAATCCCTCTACCATTTCTTGGCGGAACTAGTCATCTGAAAAGTAGCAAAATCGACCCTATTGGTCTCCAAAATACCCATATTTCGCAACACCTCATGATAACTATCCAGATATTCCTGAGGGTCCTCTGAAGTAGAACCACTGAAGTGAACAGAAAATAACTTAATGAACCTGTCCAACCTCCATAAAGCATCGGTAGGCATAGCTGCCCCATTAACGGGCGGCACTGCTACAACTGGCTGTATTACCCCAACGGGATCGGCTATTGGGGTCTGAACCTGAGGAGTAGTCTGGACTGGAGTGTGGATGGCAGGAGTCTGGACCCCGCCTCCAGCCTGAGATAAGGCTGCAGCAACAGGGAATGTGCCCGCCTGGGCCACACTCTCCATCTAACCCCCTAAATGGACCAAAGCATCCTGAAGAATTAGGGTAGCAACAAACCCCTCGGGAACCTGAGTTGGTCCTGCTGGAACAGTCTGAGATGGAATCCCCTCATCAATCTCAATCCGAGGTTCCGCAGCTGGGGCTGCTGCCTGAGAAACGGGCTGAGTCCTACCCCTGCCTCGGCCTCTGCCCCTAGTAGGAGCTGCTGCTGCTGGATGACCGGAATGCTGGTCAGCGAAAGATGAATCACGTGTTCTCGCCATCTGAAAGAGAATAGAAGAATCTAATCAGTATTTGGGATACATAATGGCACGATAGAGTAGAAATAAAAATGGAGTTGTTTCCGAACTCAATAGCCTCCGAAAGATAAGTATAGACGTCTCCGTACCGATCCTTCAGACTCTACTAAGCTTGTTTGTGAATTGTGAGACCTAAGCAAGCTAGTGCTCTGATACCAACTTGTCACGACCCAAATTCCCAACCTTAGGGATCGTGATGGCGCCTAACACCACACTTGCTAGGCAAGCCAATGTTAGAGTCCGCTTAACTATTTCCTTTAATTAACCATCTAAACAGGATAAAATAATTTTAAATTAAACTTGATATAATGGTTTTCAATAAATAAATCCAAATATAAAATAATAATCAATTAGTTAAATCGAGCCACGAACTAATTGTATAAATAAACCTAGAACTGCCCAGAGTCTGGTGTCACAATTCACGAACTACTAAAGAATACTACAAATACTGGGCTGAAAGAAATAGTACAATTGTCCTGAATATAATAAAATAATTTTATAAAAATAGAAGAAGACTCTCGGGATCTGAGAAAGCCGACATATATACCTCGTGTCTCCGAGTAACTGAATAGCCGCTCTAAATATCTCTACAGCTGGCCAGAACCTGGAGCTGCACAAAAGAGTGCAAATTGTAGTATCAGTATAACCGACCCCGTGTACTGAGTAAGTGCCGAGCCTAACCTCGACGAAATAGTGACGAGGCTACGACGCGGCATTACCAATATAACCTGTGACAATAATACATAAAGCAAGAAGGAAATCTAAACAAATAATTAAGTATTGCAACAACAATAAAATACTCAGCTGCCTTTTTCCAGGTCTCAGCTATAACCAATTCTCAAATAAATTTCCAAGTTTCCAAACTTTAACTTTAAATAAAAGTAGTGCCAATATATGAAGAATAGTAAGATAAACATTTAATCTTTTCAAATCTTTATTTTCCTTAAAAATCAGTAAAAATATAAATTTCCTCCCTTATCGCTCCTTGTTGGGCGTGCAACCCGCTCCCACCTGTCCACCCTTATTGCTCCTCCCTAAATATATCACCCTTATTACTCCTGTTGCGGCATGCAAACCCGATCCCACCTATCCACCCTTATCACTCCTTGTTGCAGCGTGCAACCCGCTCCCACCAGACATCTCATATCAATTTATTCATAAATTTCACAATTTAGGCCAAGCCTTTCACAATATTTTTGTCTCAACAATTATAAATAAGAAACTGTATTTTTTTCATAAACATCATCAATAACTTCTCAACCATGAAACCAACAGGAAATATATATATATATATCTCGTAAAAACAATGCCAAACCGCTCAACCATTTTATGCCACAAGGGAACCAACCAAAACAACCAATACTCTTTCCAAAATAACCACAATAATATTTGACAACAAAATAACAAGGCCAAGTAATCGTAGAAACAAAAATGAACATAGAACAATTAAGACAAGAATCAATTAAATTGGGAACAGGAAAGGGATCATGTTTAACAGACCATTTGGTGGTGCATAGATACTCGTCACCTCACCTATACACCACACACATGCAACTTCACATATCAAATAAGTGGGGATTCCTGTTCCCTCAAGTCAAAGTTAGACCANCTTGAATAGGCGAGTTGTACTTCGGGAGAAGGCTACGAGCAATATTAACCTCGTCAATCAATAAACCTGATTAGAAGATTTAGGTCGAAAACTCAACGTGATTGTTTAACAACCCATAACTCTAGAATATCAATTTACCTTGAATTCATCTTTAAGTTAGTTGTCTATTTAATCTTTTGATTTACTATTTTAGATTAATTCTAGTTAAATATTTGTTTGAGTTTAGTTTAGTGGATAGTTAATCACAAGTCCCTGTGGGTACGATATCTGGACTTAAAATCCTATATTACTTGTCGACCACGTACACTTGCGTGTGCATTGGGAAATCAACCAACAGTTCGCATAGAACAAAAAGGGGCCCCTCAGACTTTACACTATGCGATCACGGACCTTCCTATGCGATCGCATAGAATAACAGACCTGGACACCAGAAAATGAAAAACCAGCAATTCTCTTTAAGTGTAAAACACCCCGTGGCCTACCCGAAACTCACCCGAGCCCTCGGGGCTCGAAACAAAACATGCACGCAAGTCTAAAAATATCATACGGACTTGCTCGTGCGATCAAATCATGAAAATAACATGTAAAAATATGAATTAAACCTCAAAACTCATCATTTTCAACAAGAACTCCTAAAGTTCCTAACTCTTCAACTGGATGTCCGAATCACGTCAAACGAACTTTGTTTTTCACCAAATTTCATAGTTAACCTTTTAATATCATAAAAAATCTATACCGGGCTCCGGAACCAAAATACGGGCCCGATACCAATGATTTCAAACATTATTTCTTTTCTTTAATTCATAAATATTTCAGCAAAATAATTTCTTTCAAAAATTGATTTCTAAGGCTTGGGACCTCGGAATTCATTTACGGGTATACGCCCGAGTCCCATGTTTTACTGCAGACCTCCCGGGATCGTCGGAACATGGATATGGGTATGTTTACTCAAAATGTTGACCAAAGTCAACTTTTATCAAATTTAAATTCTAGAAATCACTATTTTTCATATTTTCACATAAAAGCTTTTCGGTTTCACGCTCGTACTGTGCACGAAAATCGAGGTATTTAAAATTAGTCTATTTGTGGCTATTAGACATGGAACAGAGTCTAGATTTATAAAATGACCCCTTGAGTCATCAGTGGGGCTAAGAATAATAGTGATTATTCAATATTGATTCCGATAATACACACTATTTTACGCTTGTTCTTGTCAAGTATTTTTGCTTTCAGGTTAAAATATGTCAAACTCACAAAACGCACCCACACATAGTGATAATGGCCTCGAATTTCAGGAGGAAAATGACAATGTAATTGCTCCAGGGGTCGAGATGCCACAAGTTGATCTCGGGGGAGCGTCGATTGACAACCCAGTCGACGTCAGCTCGCACATTGTTTTGAATGTGAACCTGAGCGCAGACCCTGAGGGAGTGTACGCAGAGAAGGCCGATCTGGTGGCCAAGGTGCACAGGGAAGAAAAGATGGAGGAATCAGTCTCCAGGTAATATTCGAAATGCTACAAGCTCAACAAGACGCTATTGCATAGCTACAAAATCAACATAGAACTCCGAGTGGGGTCGAACCGGAAGCCGCACGCCGAATTGAGCCAGTACTAGAGAGGTCAATTAATAACGAATTGGGGGCTGATCCTGCAATAATGAAAATGCTCGAGGAGCTCACCAAACAGATTGATTCGGGCAAGAAGAAAATTAAAGCAAATGATAAGAAAGTGGAAACATACAACTCCCGAGTTGATCAGAAACCGGGGGCACCGCCAATTTTGAAAGAGATGGATTCGAAGAAATTTGTACAGAAGACGTTTCCTGCAAGTGCGGCTCTGAAGCCCATTCCCAAAAAGTTTCATATGCCGAATATACCTAAGTACAATGGGACCACCGATTCCAACGAGCATGTCACCTTCTATACATGCGCCATCAAAGGTAACCATTTGGAAGATGACGAGATCGAATCTGTTTTATTGAAGAAGTTTGGAGAGACTCTATCGAAGGGGGCAATGATTTAGTACCACAATCTACCACCAAATTACATTGACTCATTTGCCATGTTAGCAGACTCTTTCGTATAGGCACATGCCGGGGCCATAAAGGTTGCGACGAGGAAATCAGGCCTTTTCAAAGTAAAACAGAAGGATAATGAAATGCTGGGGGAGTTCATGTCCCGATTTCAAATGGAACACATGGAGTTGCCACCAGTCACAGATGATTAGGCCGTTCAAGATTTCACTCAGGAGTTGAATGAACGAAGTTAGATAGCATCACGTCAACTTAAGAAAAATTTGATCAAATATCCGGTGATGACTTGGGCCGATGTACATAATCGGTACCAATCAAAGATCAGGGTCCAGGATGACCAACTAGGAACTCCTTCCAATTTAGTATAGCCGAAAAGGCCCGCAGCCAAAAATCAGAGGTACATCGGTAGGGAGCCATGGTCGAACAAAGACTGATATCAGCCATACATCGCAGATCGCAGGAACGACGGCCAAGGACGCAATTTCACCCGAAATGATCGTAGAAGTGATCGAGGACATAGTTCTCAGGGACTTATGAGCAAAAGTGGTTTTGATAAGTATTTCGATCCTACAGAGGCACCTCTTGGAGTACAATTTTAATGTCGACGCATCAGGTATTGTATCAGCAATTGGAAGAACCAAAGATACTAGATGGCCCAGACACATATAGACCAATCCTTCCCAAAGAAATACCAATTTGATGTGTAAGTATCACGGCACACATGGCCACAGAATCAAGGATTGCAGGCAACTAAGAGAGGGGGTAGCCCGTCTATTCAACGAGGGCCACCTTCGAGAGTTCTTAACTGATCGAGCCAAGAATCATTTCAGCGAAAGGGACGCTAACAGGAAAAATGAACAGAAAGAGCCACAACATGTAATCCATATGATCGTCGGCAGGGTACATATTCCATAATGGCCTGTGTTCAAACGCACTAAGGTATTAATTACTAGAGAAAAATGGACCCGAGATTATATGCTAGAAGGCACCGTATCATTCAACGATGAGGAAGCAGAAGGAATTTCTCAAAACCACAACGAAGCTCTGGTAATTTCTATCTTTATGAATAAATTTCAAGTTAAGCATGTTTTAGTGGATCCAGGTAGCTCGGCAAATATCATCCGATCGAGGGTCATGGAGAAACTCGTCCTACAAGACCAAATCGTGCCCGCAGCTCGGGTCCTGAATAGTTTCAACATGGACAGCGAAAGACTAAAGGAAAGATCATTTTACCATTGAACGTGGCTGGAACTATTTCAGAAACCAAGTTCCATGTAATTGAGGCCGACATGAGGTACAACGCCCTACTCGGAAGGCCCTAGATTCACAATATGAGGGCAGTCCCTTCAACTCTCCACCAAATGATGAAATTCCCGACGTAGTACGGGGTGAAAACAATATATGGGGAGAAACATGCTGCAATGGAAATGTTCGCATTCGATGAGGTGATACCAATATCGACACTTTTGACATCAAAGGAAAACAAGAGGCCAAATAGCAACCACAACCACCAGCCTCGACTGAATCGGAGAAGCAGGGAATGGAAGAAGAAGACGATGACCATTGGATCCCTCAATCCTTCATCATTCCGATGATTTTGATACCGCCAAATCGATAGTCGAAGATCTAGAACAGGTTATATTGATCAAGTACTTGCCCGAACGAACGATATACTTGGGTACAGGGTTAACCCCCGAACTAGGGAAAAAACTCATTAAGTTTCTTATTGATAACATGAATTATTTTGCTTGGTCCCACTTAGACATAACCGGGATCCAACTAGAGATAACAACACATTGATTGAGTCTGGACCCAAAGTTCAGGCCAGTGAAACAAAAAAGAAGGCCCCGGTCTGAGGTAAAGCACGCATTTATCAAGGACGAGGTAACTAAACTTCTCAAAACAGGATCCACTCAGGAAGTAAAATATCCCTATAGGTTAGCAAATGTAGTCGTAGTCCCTAAAAATGGGAACAAATTTAGGATGTTTGTAGATTATAAGGATTTGAACAAAGCATGCCCCAAAGATTCTTTTCCTCTACCTAACATCGATCGTATGATCGACACCACGTCCGACCACGAGATTCTTAGTTTTCTCGATGCCTATTTCGAGTACAATCAAATCCAAATGAACCCAGAAGATCAAGAAAAGACTTCATTCATCACTAAGTATGGAACATATTTCTATAACGTAATGCCTTTTAGGCTAAAAAATGTAGGGGATACTTACCAACGCCTAGTAAATAAAATGTTCGAAGAACAAATAGGTAAGTGAATGGAAGTATATATTGATGATATGCTAGTTAAGCCCCTGCGCCCAGAGGATCATTTGGCACATTTGGAGGAAACATTTAAGATATTGAGAAAATACAACATGAAGCTCAACCCCGAGAAATGTGCTTTCTGGGTCGATTCAAGCAAGTTCTTTGGCTTCATGGTGTCAAATCGGGGATCGATATCAACCCCGATAAAATCAAGGCTATCGAAGACATCACTGTCGTGTACAACGTTAAAGCCTTACAAAGGTTGACAGGGCGGATAACTGCCTTAGGTTGATTCATCTCGAGATCGTCAGATCGGAGCCATAGGTTCTTCTCACTACTGAAAAAGAAGAATGACTTCGCTTGAACCTCGGAATGCCAACATGCGTTAGAATAATTGAAACGATACCTCTCGAGCCCACCATTGCTTCATACTCCAAAGGCAGATGAAAAGCTCTACTAATACTTTGCAGTCTCGGAAATTGCAGTAAGTGGTGTCCTAGTTGAGAAGAGCAAGGTACGCAATTTCCTATTTATTACGTAAGTCAAACTCTAGGAGAAGCAGAAAATAGATACCCACACTTAGAAAAATTATCACTTGCTCTAATTAGCGCCTCCAGGAAGCTAAAACCATATTTTCAATGTCATCCAATATGTGTATAAACCACTTACCCACTTCGTAATGTTTTACATAAGCCCGAACTGTCGAGCCGATTGGCCAAATGGGCCATCGAACTCAGTGGGTACGATATCGAATATCAACCCCGAACGACCGTCAAGTCCCAAATTTTGGCAAACTGCGTGGCTGACTTCACACCAACCCTCGTACCTGAAGTTGAAAAGGAACTTTTGTTGAAATCGAGTACATTACAGACGGCGCTTTGAATGTGAAGGGGTCCGGGCTAGGCATCATTTTGAAGCCGCCCACGAGCAATACTATTAGGAAAACCATAAAAACTTCTAAGTTGACTAATAGTGAGGCCGAGTACGAGGCCATGATTGCAGGTCTCGAACTAGCTAATAGAAGTCATCGAAGCCAAATGCGACTCCCTGTTGGTAGTAAACCAAGTAAGCAAAACCTTTCAGGTTTGAGAAGATAGAATGAAAAGGTATTTGGATAAGCTGTAGGTGACACTAAATCATTTTAAATAATGGACTTTGCAGCATGTAACTCGAGAACAAAACATTAAGGCCGATGCCCTTGCAAATCTGGGATCCTCAGTCGAGAACGACAAAATCAGCTCGGGGATTGTCTTTCAACTTTCAAAGTCAGTAATCGAAGAAGGTCACGCTGAGATAAACTCCAAAAGCATAACATGGGATTGGAGGAATAAATATATTGAGTATTTGAATAATGGAAAGCTCCCATCAGACCCTAAGGAATTGAGGGCTCTACGAACAAAAGTTGCTTGATTCACATTGGCTGAAGATGGAACATTATACAGGAGGACGTTCGACGGACCGTTAGCAGTATTCTTAGGACCAGGGTACACCGATTATGTCCTACGAGAAGTTCACAAAGGCACATGTGGGACCACTCTGGTGCCGAATCACTAGTTCACAAAATCATCAGAGCAGGATACTATTGGGATCGCATGGCGAAGGACACTAAATAATTCGTTCGAAAATTTGGTAAGTGTCAAAGGTATGTACCAATGATCCACCGTCTTGGAGAAAAACTTCATTCGGTCATGTCCCCATGGCCATTTATGAAATGGAGGATGGATATCGTCACCCCAGGTAAAAATAAATTCATTTTATTAATGACTGACTATTTCTCTAAATGGGTTGAAGCACATGCCTTCGATAAAGTCAGAGAAAAAGAAATTATAGACCTTATCTGGGATCATATCATATGCCGATTCGGGATACATGCCGAAATTGTATGCGACAACGGAAAACAATTCATCGGCAGCAAGTAATAAAGTTTCTCGAAGAGCAGAAAATAAAAAGGATCTCAGTGACACCGTATCATCCAAGCAGAAACGGGCAAGCCGAATCGACGAACAAGACCATCATTCAGCATCTGAAGAAAAGGTTGAACGACACCAAGGGAAAATGGAGAGAAATTATACTCGAAGTCCTTTGGGAATATCGAACAATGTCGAAGTCCAGTGCGGGGACAACACCCTTCTCCTTAGTCCCTTGATTCCGGTTGGAGTCGGGGAACCCAACGCCAGATTTTGATACACAACGGAAGAATCAAATCACGAGGCTATGAATACTAGCCTCGAACTGTTATATGAAAAATGAGAATCCACCCTCGTTAGAATGGACGCAAAAAACAATGCATCGAAAGGTATTATAATCAAAGGACAAACCTTCGCCACTTCAAATTCGGGGACTTGGTTCTGAGAAAAGTCACCTTCAAAACTCGAGACCCTAACGAAGGAAAACTCGACCCGAATTGGGAAGGACCATATCAAGTCCTTGATATCACCGTAAAGGGATCCTACAAGGTAGGCACGACAAACGGTGAGCAACTACCAAATAATTGGAATATCTCACTCCTCAAACTATATTATTGTTAAGGTATGACCGTCTCCTTTTTCATTTGCATTTTACACTAACTTATTTTTAGGTGTTCAAGCAAAGGTATCGAAGTTCTCATCAAGCAGGTAGATATTAGGACCTTAAAGCACGCGTTGCACTCTTTTTCCAATCAACCATTTTTTTTATCCCAAATGGGTTTTTCCGGCAAGGTTTTTAACGAGGCAACCATTGTTCGTGTTGACTTAGAGTATTCGAGGTTTCTTTAAAATCGACCTCGAATACTGGGGGGAATCACCCTCGGATGTTATATTTTCAAGGAAAATACTTCAGGTCGACATGGTCTCGATAGGAAAACTTTGTAACGGGCCAAATGGTTGAATGAACCGTGTCCGTATAGATTATTCGATCCCTAACGGCAAAACAAGCATGCATGAACTATTAAAAGAAGTACTTTTCCTTACCAGATATCTTGTGCCTTAATGAAAATTTCTACTTTACAAGCTCCATACTTACGATTTCCTGTGAAAACTGGCTCAAGGGCCAAATACAACTACACCTCGAATGATTAACCCTATACTCAGGGACTGGCGTCGAAAATCAACATGTTCGAACTATCTAACTTCGAAACCATAAGACCTCAAAGAGGCAAACCCCGATTTATAGGCCAAGGCCACCATTCACTCAATGCAAACCTAAGGTTTCTGTTACTTTGAGTTCAGTCAATACAAACCTAAGGGTTGCATTACTTCGAGTTCAAGTTTTACTCTAAATCGACTATGAAAGCAGTATTAGTATGACTTCGGTTAAATTGCCCAAACCCGAAGTCCTGAACAAATTATAAAGTATGCTAAAATTTTACAAGGCACAAAGCAGGTTTGAAGTTATCACAAGACAAAAATTGAGAAGAAATTCAAAAGGGAAATATCTTCTTATATATATTTGAACAAAAGTATGTACAAAAGACCGATAAAGGTCTTATACAAAAGATAAGGAAAAAAGTACAAGTCCTAGCTATACTCGGGGGCGACTTCTTCCTCGAGGGAAGCTTCCTCCTCGGCCCCTCACCTTTATCAGACCCACTCTTGCTGTCTTCATCATCATCTTCATAATCGGAGGAGGCCAATATCCTAGAATCATCTTCAAGCATCTTTTCTTGAGCTATCTCCTCATAAAGGTAGAAGCCTCGAGCATAAATATCCTCGAGGGTCTCTCTCCGAGATTGGCACTTAGCCAGCTCAACAGTCCATAGTGCTCGATCGGTAGCCTCCCTCAATAGAGTTTGAGCAGCCTCGACATCAGCCAGGTATATAGCTACTGAATTATCAGCCTGGGCATTTGCCTTTTCGGCCTCAACTTGGGCCTTAACAAGTTCAGCCTCGATTTGCTTGATCCTCTTGGCCTGGACCGAGTACTTCTCCCTAGCACTACGAAGTTGGACTTTGGCCGATGACAGTTGAGCCAAGGCATCCTCTTTCTCTGCAGCAAAGCAGTCCATGCCCTCATTCCACCTATGGCAGTCAGCTTTAACTTGATTGACCTCCCCGCGAACAATTCGATCTTCTCAATTTTTTGCTGCAACTAAGTCATCGAAACGTTAGCCTCCACCCTTGGATCGAGCCTATATTTTTTCAAAAGAATAGTTACCTGCTCGTTCAGCTCGGTTTCCTCCTTACGGGATTTGGACAAGTCAGCTCGGAGGTCCCTGAGCTCCTCATCCTACTCCCCATGGAAGAGGTTGAGAGAATTTCTCTCCTGATAAAGCTTTTGAAGATCGGCCTCACACTGGCTTAAGTCAGCTCGAGACTTGGAGAAGGCCTATATGAGAAAAGGTGGAAGTTAGATAGAAGAAAGGTATAGTAAAAGAAATTACAACAACAAAAATTAACATTTACTCGAGATAGAAGGCATTGGGCCTCTTCGAAGAGGGTAGATGCATCGTTGAGTTCAGAGGCATCATCAACTCTGCTAAAACAATCCCCAAAGGGATCCTATTCACTGGGGACTCCACCTATCTCGGGGGTCCTTATAGCCCGAGCATCTCTATCGTCTTCTCGGAGAAAGTCGGTAGAGAAGGCGAGTGACCATCCCCCTCTGGTATTGTTTTGTTGGGCGAGTGATGATCTCGACCTCGTTTGATTCAGGGTCTTTTCCCAAATCTTTCTTCAAAACCTCCTCATCACGAGGCAGGGTCTTGGCAGCCACCACCGGCTTAGGGGACTTGGCAGTTTCAGAAGTCTTTCTTACTCGAATCACCAGCGCCGAGTCATCACTTTCCTCCTCCTCTTCTTCTTCCTCCCTTAGCCTTCGGACCGAATCCACAGTTAGAGGGATAATCTTCCTTCAGGTTCTTCGAGCTGGTGCATTTTCAGGTTTGGGGTCCTCGAACTTCGGGATCCACTTCCTCTTATTATCTTTCCTCGGCTTTGGAGCCGGGGACTTAGCCTCTTACTAGCTGCTCAGAGACCTCAAGACCGTGTCTTTGTTCAGGCCTGCAGAAAAAGAAACTGAGTAAGAAAAAGAAATGTGACCAACACTTCAGAAATAAGGGAGAGAGAGACTCAACATGATTCTTTGCCTCCCATTTGCCTTTTGCCAAGGTGCACCAACAACGCTCAGCATAAGAGGAATTCAAGGCCAACTTACGAACCCAGTCCTTGAGATCAGGAACCGCTCGAGGCATCCAAGCAGCCGCTGCATGACAAATGAAGATGTTAAATAAAGCAAAAAATAGAAACATGGAAACTAATGAGTAAAGTGTTACTTACGCTCCAGGTTTCATTTATCGGGAAATGGCATTTTCTCCTTCGGGATGAGGTCGCAGGTCCATACCCGAACAAACCGACTCATCCACCCTCGGTCCTTGTCCTCGTCGATGCTCGAGATTAATGCCTTGGTCGCTCGACGTTGCAGTTTGATCAACCCTCAAAATATTCGGGGTCGGTATAACCTGATGAGATGGTCGAGGGTGAACGACAACCCCTCGATTTTGCTGGAGAAGAACCGGAGCATGATCACCATACGCCAGAAGGAAGGGTGAACTTGGCCGAGGGTCACTTGGTACCTCTCACAGAAATCTATGATTACTGGATTGAGGGAACCTAACGTGAAATGGTAAGTGAAAACACTTAGAAACCCTTCCACGTGGGTGGTAATGATTTCTTCAGGAGAAGGGACATGTACAAATTTGTCCCCCAGTTGCAATACTTTTTAACGTCCTCGAGATATCCCACTGTTATCGAGAAGATATATCTTGATACGTGCTCATATCAGCCAGGGACCGATGGAGGGTTCTCGACTTTGAAGTCCGACTTTAGAACACACAGGTCGGGAAAATATTCACTAGGGAGCGGTCGCGCCGGCGTTTTATCACAGGCCGGCCGTGAAGAATAATAGGAAGCCTTATTTTTGTGGAATGGTTTTGGAAGTTTTCGCCATTGTACGAGTAGAAGAAAGAGGAAAATGTTGAGTTCTGGTGGTTTGAAACTAACAGAGATGGCCTAACGAGTGATGAAAGAGAAGATATTGAGAGAGTTAAAGACTTGGAAGAATTAATGAAGATGAAAGTAAAAGTTTGATTCAACAAAATAAGTCAAATTTATAGATTTATGATGACGGTTCGACGGCGCTACTGGTCGACCGCCTATTGACGTGCATTAATGGTTTGGGGACCTGTGCTAACCGGACGTTTCGGTCACTTCCATCACTTACTTCATGAGGATGACATCACTTTTTATCGAGTTCATAAGAAAATCAAGGCTCAAATCATTTCTTATCATTATATTTTAAGAAACGAGGGGACTATCTGTATACGGTAGAAATCAGGGTTACCCGATTTTACTATTTGATCGAGACTTGGATGTTGCATTGAAGAACTGACACGAGGAGTCCAAAATTGAAGCCTCTTTCTGGATCAAGGTTGATATCAATCGAGTCCAGAAGAGACAGACTTCGAGTAAAATCGCGATAACTTTATAACAGAAAAGGTGAGATATCTGCGATTGGTCGAGGATCGTGGCGTGAATCTTGGAACGGATCAAATCTATAGAGGTTAATCACTTGTTTATATGATTTCCTTCTGTAATTAGAAGTATACCTTAATTAGGATTCCTCTACTATATAAAGAGGAATTTCATTCATTTGTGGGCATCATTACTTACTGAGAAAACTATATACAATCATTTCTTTCTCGTTTATTGCTCTACTTACTGTTGATAGTAGCCTACATTATGCATTATAGACGCTATTTGCACTCTAAATTAACCATGAGTTATTGATGTTTTAAATGCTAAAAGATAACAAAATGCTCTAATTGAGATTTTTGTGCTTTGCAGGAGTCACTCCGAGCTAGGAGGAAGATAAAGAGCATTTTGGAGTCTACTATGTTCATATACGGCCAATCGAGGATAGCCCGGATGAAAAGAGAAAGAAAAGGGTGAAAAAACAGTGAAAGCCAGGTCCGCGACCTGGGCGCAGCCGAATACAGTAAAAAATAGAATGCTAGAAAATGATCGCGGTCGAGTCCGCGGTTAAGACCGCGGCCGCGGTCGGGAGTGTAGCGGCCAAGAACTGCAGGAACTAAAGTACAAATATCTGGGAAATTGACCTAACCTTATAAAAACCCAAAAACTCGTCCAAGAGTAGGTTTAAGCTTGTTTTTAGACTCGATTGGAGGCAAGAACAAGTGAGAGGAGATCAAGCCATCTTTAGAGTTTTTATTTCTTCTTCTTTTTACCATTAATAGTGAATCATGAACAAAATTATTGCTTTGTCTTGTTTTAGTATGAGTAGCTAAACATTCATTCTAGGGTTGATGGAACCAATTGTTGGATGAAGCTTTAACTCTAATTTGATATAATTGATCCGGGTTATTCTATGATTTTTCAACTATGTTTTGTATGGTTATTAATTGAATGGGCCCTTGATTAATCGTGTCTAATTTCATTGTGTTGCTTGAGAAAGAATACTTGGTTAGATTGTTGTTGAAAAACACCACTTTTGGGTGATTGAAGAGATTCATTACTTGAATTTAAAAGTGGGTTTAGAAATAACGAAGCTTTAGTGGGATAATCTTGAGTTGCATAATTTGTTAGGTAGAGTATTTCGAAAGGATGCTTCTAGTAAATTGTCGTAATTGATCGAGAGATGATTACGGTAGCCCATAACTCATAATCCTCAGAGAATACTACGGCGAGATTATAGCTTAAGAGTTAAGAATTAATCCGGCAATTGGGGAAATCAATACCCTAGATCTTTTTATCCTTGAAGTCATCCTTATTATTGAATCGTGTTAGTTTTCTTATCATTTTACTTTAGCTAGATAAAGTCCATCGTTTAGTGATAAAAGTATTGCATCCGAAAATTGTCTGAGCTTAGACTTATTAAGATTTGTAGTGAATAGGTTAGTTCACTGTGGATTCGACTCCGGACTTAAACCGGATTATATTTACAGCGATCGCTTTGTCCTTTTTATAAGGCATAGTTGGGCGTGATCAAATTTTGGCGCTTTTTCGGTGGAATTAACGGTTTTCTTTATTACAACTTAGAAGAATTGCTAGGATTTTTAGTTTAGATCAATTTTCTGGGTGTTATAAACTTTTCCATTGAAATTCTCACGTTTGAACTCTCCTGTGAATTAGGTGTATGCCTAGAAGCTCTTCACGGATTGGTGAAATTTTTGAAGGACTCTCAGACCCCAAGAAAACATTCAGGGCATTAAACCGTGCCAACAAGAAGAACAAACAGCCACAACAAAAACACCAACTCGAAATTGAAATGGACAATGTGGAAGATGTCGAGGCAAACAATCGGAAAAACAGGGTTGATCCAAATAATGGAGTGGTCCTCTTGTGCCAGAAGCTGCTCTATATGATTGGGCACAACCAACTGCTGACAACCTGGCCACCGCCATTGCTGTGCCCCATATACAAGCGAAGACATTCCAAATCACCAACAACATGCTGCATCTGTTGCAGAATAAGGGACTGTTTTCTGAAACAACACTTGAAAAATTTCTTGTTAATTTGTGTGACCCAAAGGCAACCGAATGTGACCCTGGAATCCATCAAGCTGTTATTGTTCCCGTTCACAGTGACTGGAGAGGCTCAGACTTGGCTGAATTCGCTCCTAATAAATTCCATTGCCACTTGGGAGGAATTAGTCAAGAAGTTCCTAAACAAGTTCTATCCTCCTAACAAGACTGCAAGGCAAATTGATGACATATTGCAGTACAAGCAGAAACCTACTGAAACCTTGCAGAAAACATGGGAAAGGTTCAAAGGGATTCTAGTGAAGTGTCCACACCATGGCATTCCAGACCATATGCTTTGCAAGAGATTCTACATGGGTTTGGCATACAATTTGAAAGATAATGTAGATGCTTTAGCTGGGGGTGCATTTATGATAAAGACATTCACAAAGTGCAAGATTCTTCTCGATAAGATGTCTCAAAATTCAGGCTAGATGATGAGACGTACGACCTTGACACCAATAGTGCATTTTGTCCCTCTTGACCCAAATAATTCACATGCAGAGAACATAGCAACGCTCATGACTCAGATGAGTATACTAACAAAGAATATTGACGATATGGGTACAAAGCAAGTGCATATTGTTGATACACCAAATGGAGGATTGTGTACCCCTTGCATTAATCAGTCTTATGTATGCTCATGGAGTGGAGAAAGTGATAACCAGGGCTTCATAGAGGACATGAATTATGTCAATAATTTTGGGGGTCAGAGGCAAGGAGGATAACAATGGGGGCCAGCACCAAACCAGCAGTACAGACCCAACATGCCACAACCTGGAGGTATACGGCCACAAGGACAAGTGGTGCCATATAAAAGACAACATGGCTATCAACATTAGCACCAACAACAGTTGGCATATCAGCCACCTCATCAGCAGCAAGACAAAAACATGGTAGAGATCAGGGGCATGCTGCAGCAACTCATGGGGAAAAAAGGTAAGATGCAGGAAAAATTGGCAGCACAGGACTCAGCAATTAAAGGCATTGAAACTCAACTGGGACAGCTGTCCATGGCCTTGAACAACCGCCCCTAAGGGACACTGCCGGCAGACACAAATATTAACCCAAAGGAGCAAAATTCAAATTAGCTAATGGCAGTAAGTCTCTAGAATGGGAGAGATTTAGACAGTGAGCAAGAAGTTGCTTAATCCAGGAGAGAGACAGCGCCAGCTGATCACGCCCAACTATTTCTTATAAAAGATAAAGCGTTTGTTGTAAATATAATCCGGTTTACAGTCCGGAGTCGAATCCTCAGGGAAGTAACCTATCTATTACAACTTGTGGTGATCCTAATATAATCTCAGACAATTTCCGGATGCAAGATTTTTATCAATGAATATTGGGTTTTCTTTAACTAAAGTAAAACAATATTGAATCTAATAATATTCTAGATTAAATATAATTCAATGGTAAAAAGATCTAGGGTATTGATTTCCCCAATTGTCGGATTAAGTCTTAAATCTTTTGCCATAATCTCACCGTAATACTCTATGAGTATTATGAGTTGTGGGTTACCGCAATTATCTCTCGATCAACTATGATAATTTACTAGAGCATTCTCTCGAACTACTCTAGCTGATAGTTTATACTGCTCAAAATTATATCCCACCAAAGTTTCATTATCTCTAACCCCACTTTTAAATTCAAGTAATGAATCTCGTCAATTACCCAAAAGTGGTGTTGTTCAACAACAATCTAACCTAGTATTCTTTCTCAAGCAACACAAGGCAATTAGACATGATTAATCAAGGCCCCAGTCAATTAATCTCCATACAAAACGTAGTTGAACAATCATAGAATAACCCCGGCTCGATTATAAAAAAATTGAATCAAAACTTCATCTAACAATTGGTTCCATCAACCCTAGACGGATTGTTTAACTACTCATGCTACAATACAAGGAAAGCATAGAATAATTCATCATTCCTAAAACAATGACAAAAGATGGAGAATAGAAAAAACGATAATTGTAGCCTAGTCTTCTCACACTTGTTCTCCTCCCCAAAGTTGATCTAAATCAAGTTTAAAACCTAGATATCCTTTCTTTTAGGCAAGCTGGACCTTTTGTAGGTTAAGAGGAATTGCCCCCAAGCTTCCAATTTTACCTTGATATTACCGCGTGCTGGACAGGACTAGCGCGACCACGCTCGTGGGCGCACTACTAGCCGCGCTAAATGCATTGCGTATTGTCTCTAACTATTAGGCTAGCGCGGCCGTGCTAATGGCCACGCTATGGCCGCCCTAATGGCAGTTCAATCTGCCTGCTGCATCTGGACTAGCGTGACCGTGCTATTGGACACGCTATTGGCCGCGATAATGGCGTATCTTTCTGCCTTCTCTTTTCTTATTCCTTCTTTCACACACTCTTAGCTTCGAGGTTCTTTCTTGCTTTAATTTAGCTCCAGACACCATTCTAGGTCCTCATAAGCATGACTTGCTCCTACAAAACATAAAATTCCCAATTAGAGCCATTTTAACGTCATTTAACCTTCCTAGGACAATGAAACATAATATAGTTGGAGTATAAATAGACGCTAAACTACATGAATCTATCCTATTATCAACACCCCACACTTAAATCATTGCTCTTCCTCGAGCAATCCACCATACTCTACAAAGGTCCTTTCACTAAGCATTTTCCCTAACGTGTCACACCAAGAACATACCACAAGAGTTGTGTCTAGTAGTGTAACATCTATGCCTTAAGAGTCGACTCTCACGTGCCGTGCAATATTTGTACTTCCTCAATTTACTCTATACAGAGGTCAAAACTTACCTTTCCGTCATGAATCAAGTTCCCTCACAGCACACAAGAGAGTAGTTCCACAAGTAATAACATTAAGAACAATTAGGAACTCAGATATATAGAATTCACTCACTCTCAGAAAGAACATTCATATGCCACAAAGATGCACCATAGGCTTGCCCATAGTGTACTACTCTACTAATCAAACCCATTCAGTCTAAGATCAATTAGGACTTCATTTGGTTGTAATGTAGGCTAAGAGACGGGTAGGATATATTGAATATAGTGACTAACCTCCCTAAGCACTTTTAATACAATTACATTCGCATTCAAGACCATACTTATGCCAGGCCAGACATTCCACCGCACTTCTCTTTATACTATCACAAACTCCTTTCGGTGCAATTGTATCGAGTCACCACTTATCAAAGACTATATTTATTTATTGTCTTTACTCTTTTTTTTTCAAGTGGCGCTTATTCTTATTTCCAACACAGTGCACCTTTCTTTTTATTTCATTGGCTCCACTCAAAAACCAAACCAACCACCACACACTTTGACTTTTACATATTTTATAACAATTCAAGTGCTCATGGGAGGTGCAGGTGTTCAAACAGATGGGTCATTCAAACAATTGGGTACGGTTTGTAATGTGGTTGCCAAAGATACATGCTTATAGGCTCAAGGGGGGTTAACTATGATAGATTACATTTAGGTGGGTATACTTTATATATCTGGCTTAACAAAGAATGCCTATATCACTTCTAGGACTGAATGAAGCTACTTTTTTCGCTTTGCAAACACACATGGCAAGTTCTAGGCATCAAATGTGGAGCATAAAATACAATGCAATACACCTCACACACATATGGCACATGACTCACTCCAGATTGGCTTATCAAGACACTCTCATTGAGTACTCAAGTCAGTTACAACATACAATTTTAAGTATGAGTAGAAGAATCAACAACTGAGCCTAAGCGTCACACTCTAGTGTCTATTGTGTTCAGGTGTAACAACGCTAAGGGATTCTTTTCCTATTTCAGCTCATCGCCCATAAGTACCTAATAAAAACTAAAAACAAACTAAACAAAAAACTAGCTACACCCGGTTCAAGCAAAAACCCTTGGAAAAGAACCGCGACCCAAAGAAAAACCAAGGGGAAGTTACGACACTACCTAAAACAAAATTTTTTTTGGTATTTTCTTTAGACTTACTTCCCTCAAGAAAACTGTCTAGGAGATGCGTCGTCAGGAAGAGTCCACTATATTTTCTGAATTTCTTTTTTTGGAGATTGTGGTCGACTTAGACCCTCAAGAACCCCGTTGAGTGAGATCTGTCATCGGGACAAGCCGACGTAAATAATTACACTACTACTTAAAACAACAAAAACAAAAGCAAACAAAACTCACAAGAAAATAAGGGAAAACATATAACAACTACATTCCTACATATATACATGTACAATGAATTGTTTCCCCACCCCACACTTAAAATGAAGACATGTCCATGGCATTCAAAGTAAAGCAAAGTGAGGTAGAGAAACTTCCCTGAAGGCTCACTTTTGGTCGGAGACTATCTCCGACTTCAGGTTACATGCCCGACCCAGGGCTCGCAGCCACCCCATGATTTTCTTTTCTGATTTGGAATTTTGGGTGGCTAACGTATCAACTCTCGTCCCCAAGTCATCGAGCGAGGTACGTAAACCTGCCATCTCCTGCTCCAGGTTATCCATCCTCTGACCCCGACTGACCCTAGACGGGCCTGCTACGTCGGCAACATGCTCCTGAGTGGGCAGCTCCTCTCCCATTTGTACTTGCTCGTCCTCCTCCTCCTCAGACTCGTCCTCCCCGTCATCATCACCAACTGCTACCGCATCCTTTCCAGTGGTTATCTTTTCTGCTCGAAAGGAGGCCTCCGTCGGCACTTTTCCATCTACCGCCAAATTTCCCGGCACCCCGACTACAAGGCATAATCTAGTGAAAAGAGAGGGGAAGAAAAATCCATACCTCTTAACTGGACAACGAACAAACATCTCCTCGTGCATGAGCTTGGCCACGTCAAAGTTGTGGCCCGTCATGAAGCACCAGATCAAACAAGCACGAGGAGCGTTCACCTCCGAGGTGTTGTGGGACGGGATCATGCGGTTGTTGATCAGATATAACCAACACTTCGCTTCAAAAGTGAGTGCCGACGAGTGAAACTTATTCCCGTACTTGTACCACTGAATCTCCTTGCCCGGGACACAGACAATCGGAAGGAATGCTGTCCACTGAGTGAAGCGTCTACCATACGCCTCATATCCGTCGTCCATCTCCGTTACGGGACCTGGTAGCCGGTAAGCCCTCCGAATGGTTTCCACATAGGCGTCCACCGGCTTCTTCCTCATGGTGACCACATAAATCCTGTGCTCCAAACTGTTTGCATAAAATTCTCTTACTACCATCGCATTTGCATCATCTGGATCCTCAAAGAACACATCCAACCGATGCCGCATCAACTCCTCGTACATACTTGGACAGTAGAACCGGAGGGATGCTGTATCTATGCCCCGTTCTGGTATTGCCACCTTCGATTCCTTCTCAGCAAATCAGTCCTGAGCCTTAGCGGATATGAACTTGTTGCTGTTATAAGGCCGAGTATCAATGGGCGCTCGTGCTCTCGATGATCCCGCTTGTCTGCTGGACGAAGCTCCGGTGGCTTGACGCTTTCTGGAAGGTGCCATTGTACCAACAATAAGGACATCATTAGCGCAGTACAAACGAGGTGAACCAACTATGGTTACTCAGACTTCACCTTTACAATTGGTCACAATTATCATTACCATTCACTGGGGCATTTAAACAAGCACTTGGTGGGCATCGTTCACCGGAGCCCCCATTTAATCATGTTGAAACCCCATTACCACCACAATTGCCCAAAATTCACTCAACTAAGTCAAGAGATACAACTCCACAATTACCACCACCCACAGGCACTAAGTATACACTACAACTACTTCTAAGAAGAGAGAAGAAAGAACTATGACCTAAAAACAATTAAAAAGAAAACCTAACAAAAATAGAAAAATAAAAGAAATGGCAAAGAGAAAACAAACCTGTGGTGTGAGAAGATAATGAGAAGTGAAGAAATGTGTTGGGGTTTGAATGAGCAAAGAATTTGGGAGGATGAGAATTTAGAGTAATTTGAGGGAGGTAGAGAGGCGGGCCGTTTTCTTTTTGGGTGGGGAGAGGAAGATTTTAGAAGAGAAGTGTTTTAGGAGGAGTAGGAGAGGAGGGAGGGGTTAGGGTATTGGGGTGGGGGTAAACTAAAGTCAAAATAATAAAAAAAAACTTACACTTACAAACCTGCCAGCGACCTCACTAGTGCGGTCGTAACGCGTTCATAGCGCGGAGCGCGCCCGCGCTATTAGCGTCGAGACGAGGCAGAATGGAGGCCCTTTAGCGCGGCCACTAGCGCGCTCACTAGCGCACCCACGCTACTCCAAGGCAGAAAGGTCCTTGATTAGCGCGGCCACTAGCACGGCCGCGCTACCCCAGGCCTCGGAATTTTTACCTTTTTCTATCTTTTCCTCAGTGTGGCTGGATTCCACCCTCACCTAAGCACATTTTCATGTGTTAGTACTTACAACAATTCAACTACTATTCAACTACACTAAAAACACTACACGTTGGGTTGCTTCCCAACCAGCGTCGTAGTTAATGCCGTGGCACGACAATTACAACAAGTCAATGGGTTGCCTCCCATGAAGCGCTTGATTTAATGTCGCGACATGACGCAGACTCTTGCCATCACTCCTCATATGAATATTGGGGTTCCTCCAGAGTTATTTCCATGCTGTCTCCTTTTTCTTCACTCATACCAAGGTAATGTTTCAACCGCTGCCCATTCACTGTGAATTTGTTTGTCCCATCTTCTGATTCGATCTCTACAGCTCCACTTGGGAACATTTTCACCACTTTGAACGGTCCTGACCATCGGGACTTTAACTTACCCGGGAACAACCTCAATCTTGAGTTGTATAGCAGCACTAACTTGCCGGGTTTGAAGTTCCGATCCAAGATGTGCTTTTCATGCATCAACTTCATCCTCTCTTTATATAATCGAGCACTATCGAACGGTGGAACTGGAATTCCTCAAGCTCATGCAGCCCATTAACTCTGTTGGTGCCCGTTGTTTCTATGTCTAAGTTCAATTGCCTCAGTGCCCACAGTGCTTTATGTTCGAGCTCAACCGGAAGGTGGCATTCCTTACAAAATACCAGCTTGTATGGTGACATACGAATTGGCATTTTGAAGGTTGTGTGGTACGCCCACAATGCATCATCCAGCTTCTTGGCCCAATCAGTTTTAGTTGCATTCACTATTTTTGAGAGGACACTTTTGATTTCCCTGTTGGACACTTCAACCTGCCTGCTGGTTTGTGGGTGGTACGGTGAGGCTACCTTGTGGCAAACTCCATACTTCTCCAACAAGCGTGCAAACACTCTATTGAAAAAGTGAGAGCCACCATCACTGATTATGGCTCGGGGGGTGCCAAAATGGGTGAAGATGTTTTTCTTTAAGAAATTGGTCACTCCCTTTGCATCATTGTTTGGGAGAGCAACTGCTTCGACCCACTTAGAGACATAGTCAACGGCAACCAGTATATACTTGTTACCGTATGAGCTCACGAATGACCCCATGAAGTCGATTCCCCACATGTCAAATACTTACACCTCTTGGATTGTGGTCATTGGCATCTCATGACGACGGGATATGTTGCCCGTCTTTTGACATTCATCGTAGATTTTGACCTAAGCATGGGCATCCTTGAACACAGTAGGCCAGTACAGTCCTGATTCTAGCATATGGTGAAGCATGGCAGGCCTGCAAAACAGAGAGTTGATCTTGCTCGGGGATATACCGCCGAATCATATTTTTCAACACATATTTTGAGTAATAACGGCTCATCCTAATAATACGCCCGGTAATCACCTAAAAACCTTTTCTTTTGAACTGAAGAGAAATCATGCGGTACTAGACCACATGACAAGTAATTAGCAATATCAGCATACCATGGTGTCTCCTCTATTGTCACAACAAGTAATTTCTCATCCGGGAAAGTCTCAATGATATCTTCAACCTCTGTTCTCTTCTCTGCCCCTTCCAACCTCGAGAGGTGGTCTGCCACTTGGTTGTCTGTCCGCGTCTAGTCACGAATCTCCAAGTCAAATTCTTGTAGCAACTGAACCCAATGAATCAGGCGGGGCTTCGACTCCTTCTTTGCTATCAAGTACCTAATGGCTGCATGGTTAGTATAAACTATAACTTTTGAGCCAATTAAATATGACATGAATTTGTTGAAGGAAAACACTACAGCAAGCATTTCCTTTTCAGTGACCGTGTAGTTCAGCTGTGCAACACTCCGCGTCATGCTGGCATAGTAAATTGGGTGCATAATTTTCTCCTTACGCTGCCCCAAAACTGCTCCTATCGCATAATCACTGGCATCGCACATCAGCTCGAATGGTTGCTCCCAGTCGGGTGCAACAATGATGGGTGCGGTCACTAGTCTCTTCTTCAGCTCCTCCAATGCCAACCTGCAAAAATCAGAACACACAAAGTGCTGGTCTTTTTTTAGCAGCTTACATAAAGGGTTAGCAATTTTTGAAAAATCCTTGATGAACCGCCTATAGAATCCGGCGTGTCCAAGGAAACTCCTCACTGCTTTCACAGACGTAGGTGGTGGTAGATTCTCAATTATGTAAACCTTCACATGATCTACTTCAATCCCTTTTTTGGACACTCTATGTCCCAGCACTATTCCTTCTTGTACCATAAAATGGCACTTCTCCCAGTTCTGCACCAGATTTGTCTTCACACATCATTTAAGAACCCTTTAAAGGTTATGGAGACAATCTTCGAATGAATCTCCCACCAGAGAGAAATCATCCATAAATACCTCCATAATTTCTTCGACCATGTCGGTAAAGATGGCTAACATACACCGCTTGAATGTGGCCGGTGCATTGCAAAGTCCAAAGGGCGTTCTCCGAAAGGAAAAGATACCATACGGGCATGTGAAGGACGTTTTCTCTCTATCTTCCGGAGCTATTGAGATTTAATTATACCCCGAGTATCCGTCCAAGAAACAGAAATGGGATCGCCCAGCTAACATGTCCACATCTGATCAATGAAGGTTAAGGGGAAATGGTCCTTTCGGGCGGCTGCGTTTAGTTTCCTATAATCCATGCAAATCTGCCACCCGGTGACTGTACGAGTTGAGATCAACTCGTTCTTCACAATTTGTACAACAGTCATTCCGCCTTTTTTCGGTACACACTAGACGGGGCTCACCTAATTGCTGTCAGAGGTGGAAAAGATGATGCCCGCGTCCAACCACTTGATCACCTCTTTTTTTACTACCTCTTTCATATTCGGGTTCAACCTTCATTGATGTTCCCTGGAAGGTTTGTTCCCTTTCTTCCAGAAGAATTTTGTGCATGCAGAAAGCTGGGCTGATACCCTTTATGTCTGCCATGGTCCAACCAATGGCAGTTTTGCACTCTTGCAACACTTTTAGTAATTTTTCAACCTGCACAGCTAGCAAACCAGATGATATGATAACATGAAAAGTAGAATTGGGACCTAAGAAAGCATACCTGAGGTGGGCTGGAAGTGGCTTTAGCTCCAGTTGTGGTGGTGTCTCAATTGATGGTTTTGCAGGTGGTGTAGTTCTCTCTTCTAAATAGAGGGGCTCAACTCGAGGTTCCCTCTTCCAAAAGCCTTGGACTTCGAGTGCCATGGCCCATTCTGCCAACCTTCGCCATCCAGTTCCTCTAAATTTGTCAAACAGGCTTCCAACGGATCTTTGGCAAAAGGGTCTCATCTTCATCATGTAGGATCACATCCACCGCCTCCACTAGTGAGTAGTTTGTATATTCACTGGGTCTCCTCATGGATTGTTGGATGTTGAATATCACTTCTTCATCGTTCAACCTCGTTTTTAATTCCCCAGTCTCACAATCAATTGTGCTCTCCTAGTGGCTAAAAATGGCCTTCCCAAAATGATGGAAATCTCCTCGTCTACATGGCAGTCCAGGATAACAAAGTCTGCAGGGAATACAAACTTTCCCACTTGCACCAGCACATCATCAAGAATCCCTGTCGGTCTTTTGACCGTGCGGTCAGCCAGTTGCAACAACATAGAAGTCGGCCTAGATCTGCCAATGCCCAGCTTTGTGTAGATTGCCAATGGCATCAAGTTTATGCTGGCTCCTAAGTCACACATTGCTTTTGCAAAAGCATAACTCCCAATGTTACACAGAATAGTGAAGGTACCTGGATCATAGATCTTTTGAGCCATGGGTGTGGTTACTACCGCACTGCATGTCTGTGTCAGAGTTACTGTGGACAGGTCCTGAAAGTCAAATTTCCGCGACCTCAGGTCTTTCATCATCTTTGCATAGCCTGGCATTTCCCTCAAAGCATCCATCAGAGGAATATTCAATTGAATCTGATGAAGCATCTCCATAAATTTCCTGTACTGATCCTCTTTCTTTTGTTTTGCCAATCTCTGCGGAAATGGTGCAGGCATCCCTTTTTGTCCACTGCTTGCTGGCTGTTCTTTGTTAGAATTTTGTGGCACAAGAGTGGCCACTTGTTCTGCAACTTGTTCACTTTCTTTGGCCTTTCCCTTTTCAACCTGGGCTTGTTCAACCACCACTACAGTAAGTTCTGCTAATTCATCTATCTCGACCGGAACTGGAGTGGTTGGTGTACTCTCTCTTCTGGGTTGAGCAACCTCTTGCTCCCTATCTAAATTCCTCCCATTCCTAAGATTAACTACCATCAGCTGATTCGGGTTTTGCTCCTTTGGATTAATATTTGTGTCAACCGGTAATGCCCCCTGAGGGCGGTTATTCAAGGCCATGGACAACTTCCCTAGTTGAGTTTCAATCCCCTTAATTGCTGAATTGTGTACTGCCAACTTTTCATGCATCTTACCATTCGTGCCAATGAGTTGTTGCAGCATAACCCTGATCTCCACCATGTTGTTGTCTTGCTGGTGATGGGGTTGTTGATATGTCAACTGTTGCTGGTTCTGCTGCTGATAGCCTTGTTGTCTTTGATATGGAACTACTTGGCCTTGTGGCCGTACACCTCCAGGTTGTGGCATGTTAGGTCAGTACTGCTGGTTGGGTGATGGCCCCCATTGTTGTCCTCCTTGCCTCTGACCCCCAGAATTGTTAACATAATTCATATCCTCTCTGAGACCCTGGTTATCACCTTCTCCACTCCATGAACACATGTAAGACTGATTAATGCAAGGGGTACACAGTCCTCCATTTGTTGTATCAACGATATGCACTTGCTTTGTACCCATCTCGTCAATCTTCTTCATCAATATACTTTTCTGGTTCATGAGTGTGGATATGTTCTTTGCATGTGAATTATTTGGGTTAAGAGGAACTGAATGTACTATCGGTTTTAGGGTCTTACCTCTCATCATCCATCCTAAATTCTGAGCCATCTTGTCAAGAAGGATTTTGCACTCAGTAAATGTCTTGCTCCGAAAATCACCCCCAGCTGAAGCGTCTACATTTTCTTTCAAATTTTCCGCTAGCCCCATGTAGAATCTCTGGCCGAGCATTTGGTTCTGAATACCATGGTGAGGACACTTCACTAGCATCCCTTTGAATCTTTCCCAAGTCTCCTGCAAAGTTTCAGTGGGCTTCTGCTTGTACTACAATATCCCGTCAATCTGTCTTGCAGTCTTGTTGGGGGGGGGGGTAGAACTTATTCAGGAGCTGCTTGACTAATTCCTCCCACGTGGCAATGGAGTTTATTGGGAGTGAATTCAGCCAAGTCTGAGCTTCCCCAGTAACTGAGAACGGGAATAGTAGCAGCTTGGTGGCTTCCGGGGTCACATTTGGCTGCCTTTGGGTCACACAAATCGACATAAAATTTCTCAGTTGTTGTTGAGGATCTTCAATGTGTGACCCGGAAAACAATCCCTTATTCTGTAGAAGATGCAGCATATTGTTGGTGATCTGGAATGTCTCTGCTTGTATTTGGGGCACAACAATGGCGGTGGCCAGGTTGTCAGCTGTTGGATGTGCCCAATCATAGAGTGCAGCTTCTGGCACAAGAGGTTCCACCACTCCATCATTTGGTACAAAAGGTACCCGGTCGTTTGCACTGACGTTATCCATGTTTTCCATTTGAAGTTGCGGTAAGTGTTTGTCCTTCTTGTTAGCACAGTTTAATGCTTGGAATTTTTTCTCGGGTCTGAGAGTCCTTCAAGAAGTTCACCAGTCCTCGAAGCGTTTCTAGGCATACACCTGCATCACACAAGAATTCAAACGTGAGAATTTCAATGAAAAATTATTTAACACCGTAGAAAATTGAGCTAAACTAATAATTCTAGCAATACTTCTGAGTTGTAACAAATAACATCGTTAGTTCCCCGGCAACGACACCAAAATTTTATCACGCCCAACTATGTCTTATAAAAGACAAAACGATCGTTGTAAATATAATCCGATTTACAGTCCAGAGTCGAATCCTCATGGAACTAACCTATCTATTACAACTTGTGGTGATCCTAATATAATGTCAGACAATTTTCGGATGCAGGATTTTTATCAATAAATATTGGGTTTTGCTTAACTAAAGTAAAACAATATTGGAACTAACAATATTCTAGATTAAGGATAATTCAATGGTAAAAAGATCAAGGGTATTGATTTCCCCAATTTCCGGATTAATTCTTAACTCTTTTGCCATAATCTCGCCTTAATACTCTATGAGGATTATGAGCTGTGGGTTACCGCAATTATCTCTCGATCAACTATGATAATTTACTAGAGCTTTCTCTCGAACTACTCTAGCTGATAGTTTATATTGCTCAAAATTATATCCCACCAAAGTTTTCGTTATCTCTAACCCCACTTTTAAATTCAAGTAATGAATCTCGTCAATTACCCAAAAGTGGTGTTGTTCAACAACAATCTAACCTTGTATTACAAGGCAATTAGACACGATTAATCAAGGGCCCAGTCAATTAATCTCCATACAAAACGTAGTTGAACAATCATAGAATAACCCCGGCTCGATTATAACAAAATTGAATCAAAACTTCATCTAACAATTGGTTCCATCAACCCTAGATGGATTTTTTAGCTCCTCATGCTACAATATAAGGAAAGTATAGAATAATTCATCATTCCCAAAACAATGACAAAAGATGGAGAATAGAAAAAACGATAATTGTAGCCTGGTCTTCTCACACTTGTTCTCCTCACAAAGTTGATCTAAAACAAGTTTAAAACCTGGATATCCTTTCTTTTGGGCGAGCTGGACTTTTTATAGGTTAAGAGGAATTTCCCCCAAGCTTCCAATTTTACCCCTGAATTTATCGCGTGTTGGACGGGACTAGCGCGGTCACGCTAAATGCGATGCGTACTATCTCTGACTGTTGGGCTAGCGCGGCCGCGTTAATGGCCGCGCTATGGCCGCGCTAATGGCACTTCAATCTGCCTGCTACATCTGGACTAGCGTGGTTGCGCTATTGGCCGCGCTAATGGCGTATCTTTCTGCCTTCTCTTTTCTTCTTCCTTATTTCATGCGCTCTTAACTCCGAGGGTCTTTCTTGCTTTAATTTACCTCCAGACACCATCCTAGGTCCTCATAAGCATGACTTGCTCCTACAAAACATCAAAATTCCAAATTATAGCCATTTTAACGTCATTTAACCTTTCTAGGACAGTGAAACATAATAGAGTTGGAGTATAAATAGACACTAAACTACATGAATCTAGCCTATTATCACCAGCCACTCCAGTTCCATTAGAAGCAGATGAATCAACAGAACTCACTGAAGTGGTAGTTGAACAGGCACAGGTTGAAAAGGGTAAGACAAAAGAGGGTGAACAAGTCAGAACAGGTGGTACCTCTTGTGCCACAAGCTTCCAACAAAGAACAGTCAGCAAGCAATGGATAAAGAGTGAATCCTGCACCATTTCCTCAGAGATTGGAAAAACAAAAGAAAGATGATCAATGCAGGAAATTCATGGAGATGCTTCGCCAGATTAAATTGAATATTCCCCTTATGGATGCTTTGAGGGCAATTCCAAGATATGCAAAGATTATGAAGGACCTGATGTCGCGGAAATTTGACTTTCAGGACTTGTCCATGGTGACTCTGACATAGACCTGCGGCGCGGTAGTGACAAGACCGATGGCCCAAAAGATGTCTGATCCAGGTAACTTCACTATTCTGTGTACTATTGGGAGTTATGATTTTTCAAAAGCATTGTGTGACTTGGGAGCCAGCATAAACTTGATGCCCTTGGCAATCTATACAAAACTGGGCATTGGCAGATCTAGACCGACCTCGAGGCTACTGCAACTAGTTGATCGCAAGGTTAAGATACCGACCGAAATTCTTGATGATGTGCTGGTGCAAGTGGGGAAATTTGTATTCCCTGCAGATTTTGTTATCTTGGACTGCCAGGTAGATGAGGAGATACCCATCATTTTGGGAAGGCCATTCTTAGCCACTGGGAGAACGTGGATTGATTGTGAGACTGGAGAACTAAAAATGAGGTTGAACAATGAAGAAGTAATATTCAACGTTTAACAATCCATGAGAAGACCCAGTGAATATGCAAACTGCTCACTAGTGGAGGCTGTGGATGTGATACTGCAAGAAGAGGATGAGACCCTTAATGCCAAAGATCCATTGGGAGCCTGCTTGACAAATTTAGAAGAAATGGATGGTGAAGGGTTGGCAGAGTGGGTCATGGCCCTCGAGGGTCAAGGATTTTGGAAAAGGGAACCTCAGTTTGAGCCCTTACGTTTAGAAGAGAGAGTGACACCACCTGCAAAGCCATCAATAGAGGAACCACTATAGCTGGACTTGAAACCGCTTCCAGCCCATCTCAGGTATGCTTTCTTGGGTCCCAATTCTACTTTGCCTGTTTATATATGATCTGGTTTTCTAGCTACGCAGGTAGAGCAATTATTGCAGGTATTGCAAGAATGTAAGACTGCCCTTGGTTGGACCATGGCAGATATAAAGGGTAGCAACCCAGCCTTCTGCATGCACAAGATTCTTCTGGACGAAGGGCACAAACCTTCTAAAGAACATCAACGAAGGCTGAACCCAAATATGAAGGAAGTAGTAAAAAAGGAGGTGATCAAGTGGTTGGATACAGGCATCATCTTTCCCATCTCTGACAACAATTGGGTGAGCCTTGTCTAGTGTGTACCAAAAAAGGGTTGAATGACAGTTGTACAAAATGAAAAGAACGACTTGATCTCAACTCGTACAGTCACAGGGTGGCGGATTTTCATGGACTATATGAAGCTAAACACAGCCACCCGAAAGGACCACTTCCCCTTACCCTTCATTGACCAGATGTTGGACAGGTTAGCTGGGCGATCCCATTTCTGTTTCTTGGACGGATACTCGGGGTATAATCAGATCTCAATAGCCCCATAAGATAGAGAGAAAATGTCCTTCACTTGTCCGTATGGCATCTTTGCCTTTCGGAGGATGCCCTTTGGACTTTGCATTGCACCAGCCACATACCAACGGTGTATTTTGTCCATTTCCACGGACATGGTCGAGGACATTATGGAGGTATTAATGGATGATTTCTCCGTGATAGGGGATTCATTCGAGGATTTTCTGCACAACCTAAAAACATTGCTCAGAAGATGTGTGGAGACAAATCTAGCGCTGAATTGGGAGAAGTGCCATTTTATGGTACAAGAAGGAATAGTTTTGGGGCATAGAGTGTCCAAAAAGGGAATTGAAGTAGACCATGCAAAAGTTTATGTGATTGAGAAGCTTTTAGCACCCACTTTGGTAAAGGCAGTGAGAAGTTTCGTTGGGCACGCCGGATTCTACAGGCGGTTCATTAAGGATTTTTCTAAGATTTCTAACCCCTTATGTAAGCTGCTCGAAGAAGACCAGCCCTTTATATTTTCTGATGATTGCAGGTTAGCATTTGAGGAGCTGAAGAAGATATTGGTGACTGCACCCATCATTGTTGCACCCAACTGGGAGCAACCATTCGAGCCCATGTGCGATTCCAATTATTATACTATAGGATCAGTTTTGGGACAGCGCAAGGATAAGATGATGCACCCGATTTACTATGCAAGCAGGACGCTTATTGGTGCACAACTGAACTACACTGTCACAGAAAACGGAAATGCTTGCTATAGTGTTTTCCTTCAACAAATTCAGGTCGTACCTAATTGGCTCAAAAATTATTGTTTATACTGACCATGTAGTAATCAGGTACTTAATAGCAAATAAGGAGTCAAAGCCATGCTTGATTCGATGGGTTCTGTTGCTACAAGAATTTAACTTGGAGATCCGTGACAGAAAGGGGACGAATAATCAAGTGATGGACCACCTCTCTAGGTTGGAAGGGGCAGAAAAGAGGATGGAGGTTGAAGATATTACTGAGACATTTCCGGATGAGCAGTTCTTGGCTGTGACAATGGAGGAGGCACCTTGGTATGCTGATATTGCTAATTACTTAGCAAGTGGTATTGTACCGTACGACCTCTCCTACATTCAAAATAAAAAATTCTTCTGTGATGGTCGTGCTTATTACTGGGATGAAACTTTACTGTTTAAGATATGTGTTGATAACATGATCCGGAGGTGTATCCCCGAGCAAGATCAACCTTCTGTTTTGCAGGCTTGCCATGCTTCACCATATGGTGGACACTTTGGAGGAATCCGGACAACAACAAATGTGTTGGAATCGGGATTGTATTGGCCGACACTATTTAAGGATTCCCATGCCTGGGTCAAAAGCTGTGATGAATGCCAAAGGACAGGCAACATATCCCACCGCCATGAGATGCCAATGACCACAATTCAAGAGGTGGAAGTGATTGACATGTGGGGGATCGATTTCATGGAGCCATTCGTCAGCTCATATGGTAACAAATATATATTGGTTGCAGATGACTATGTCTCCAAGTGGGTTGAAGCGGTGGATCTATCAACCAATGATGCAAAAGGGGTGATAATTTTCCTAAAGAAAAACATCTCCACACGTTTTGGCACCCCAAGATCTATACTCAGTGATGGTGGCTCCCATTTTTGCAATAGAGCGTTCGCCCCCCTGTTGGAGAAATATGGAGTTCACCACAAGGTAGACTCACCATACAACCCACAAAAAAGCGGGCAAGTCGAAGTGTCCAAGAGGGAGATTAAAAGTGTCCTTACAAAAACAATAAATGCAACAAGGACCGATTGGGCGAAGAAGCTGGATGATGCATTGTGGGTATACCACACAGCCTTCAAAACACCAATTGGCATGTCACTATAGAAGTTGGTGTTTGGAAAGGTATACCACCTTCTGGTAGAGCTTGAACATAAAGCACTGTAGGAATTGCGACAACTGAATTTAGAGATGGAGACAACGGGCACCAACAGAGTCACTCGGTTGCATGAGCTAGAGGAATTTAGGTTCTAGACATTCGAGAGTGCTAGATTATACGAAGAAAGGATGAAACTGATGCATGATAAGCACATATTGGGTCGGAACTTCAGACTCGGAGATCTAGTGTTGCTATATAACTCACGATTGAGGTTATTTCCGAGCAAGTTGAAGTCCCGATGGTCATCACCCTTCAGAGTGGTGCAAATTTTCTCAAGTGGAGCCGTGGAGATTGAATCAGAAGATGGGACAAACAAGTTCACGGTGAATGGGCAGAGGTTGAAACATTACCTTGGAATGGCCGAAGAAAAAGGGGACAAAGTGGTAATAACTTTGGAAGAGCCCTAAGACACGCATGAAAAGTGATGATTAGAGCCTGCGTCGTGTCGCGACATAAAATCAGGAGCTTCCTGGGAGGCAACCCATGGTTTGTTGTAATTCGTCGTGTTGTGCCGTTAAATCAAGTGCTTCTTGGGAGGCAACCCATGTTTCTATTTTGTGTTTCGCTTGTTTTGTTGTTGTAATCGATGTGAACGATATCAACCAAATTATTAGTGTATAGGGAAAGATTGAGTCACAGCGGGAGAAGTTGTGGTCAAATGCTAACCCTGGAGAGGTAAAAAAATTGAAGAAAACATAATAAAAATTTGGGCGTCGAACCGCGACCGCGGCCCTGGGCGTGGAGATTGAGCAGGTTTCTGTTTGGTCATCGCGACTGAGGTCGCGACCGCGGATCGTGCGCGGTGATTCAAGAGGCTTCTGCCTAGCGTACGCGACCACATAGCTAGGCGCGGTCGGCAGGTAAGTTGTTTTTTAATCTTTTTTTATTTTTTTATTTTTTCATTTCCAACCCCACTAACCTAAGACACCCGCCCAAACCCCCCACTTCCTAATTTACCTTTTCCCTTTTCCTACTCTCACTTTCCCTCTTCCCCCTCTAATCCCTGAAAACACAGAACTCACCCCTCCCCACTCTTCCTCTCGCCAAATTGTTACCTTTCCCTTCCTTCCCCTACCTCTATTAATAAGCTCCACCTTCGGTTGTTCAATAATATCAAGTAAGTCATGATTTCTCCCTTCCTTTTTAATTTATTCCTTTTTTTCATTATAGTTGATTTTTAGATTTTTTTTAGCAATTTTGGAGTAAACTTGTCTTCTTTCTAGTTTTAGTGTATAGAATGAGGATGTAAGATCATGAATTTGTTGTGTTAGAGGTAGATTGAGGTGGGTATGAGTATGTGAAGACATTGTAGTTGATGTGGGGAGGATTAGTACCTCCATGAGGTTATTTGTGCTAAATTTTAGACCTATGCACACTAGGTGTTTGTTGAACTTCCCCTATGAGCTTTAACTGCTATTGTGACCATGGTGCGGGTGAAGTCTGAGTAACCGCCCTGGGTTCATAAAATCCACACCCTTACTAATAGTGGAATTTGTGTTGTCAGGTATAATTCATCCATTCAGGAAGAGACGGTCCAAAGGATCCTCGGCTAGTGGACCAAGAGGTCTTTCTAGAGCTCGGGCACAAGCTAGCTCGAGCCAGTTCGACAGTAGGCGGTTTGTGTCAAGAAAGACCAGGAGATATTTAGTGCGAAGGACACAAAGAAGCCTATGGCCAAAAAGGCCATTGACAGGACAGCTCTTCATGTAGAAAATCCAAAAATGTACCGAGAATTGTTTAGGCATCGGCTCGAAATTTTCTTTAAGGAGCTAGAGGACGACAATATGATGTTGGTTAGAGAATTTTATGCCAATTGCTCGGAGCATGAGAATCGGGTTGTTACATTGCGCTAAACCAGAGTGGATGCTTCACGCGAGACCATCCGACGAGTGTACAGGTTTCCAGCCTTCGACGGGGCTGAATATTTTTACTAGACATACCAGAAAAAGCCTGTCACTTTGAACCTCTTCATCCAAACCATCTGTGTGCCGGGCATGGACTT
The DNA here is from genome assembly GCA_005239525.1 of Nicotiana knightiana. Taxonomy (NCBI): domain Eukaryota; kingdom Viridiplantae; phylum Streptophyta; class Magnoliopsida; order Solanales; family Solanaceae; genus Nicotiana; species Nicotiana knightiana. The sequence continues at coordinate 199,282 of ML417069.1, read as the reverse complement.
AATATGGGTTAAACCTATGTGCACCCTGAACTCAGCCTCCCTCACTTGGGAGGCAAATTGTTGGTTGAACGTCATCAACAGTCGTCTGCTGCCATCGAGAAACACCACTGATGTCAATGGACCTAGGGCAGCAGTGATATGGTATTTTGTGAATGGTCATGATTTCGATGTGGCCCAACTGATCCAGGACGAAATGTTCATCTGCTCACCTGAAAAGAAGTATGGTTTCTACTTTCCTTCTCTGGTCACAAAATTGTGTAGAGCGACAAGAGTTCCTGAGAACCCAAACATGGATGGGTTGGTACCAAAGGAGGCCGCGTGCAGGGCATCCAAAGTAACTATCGGGAAATATCCGGTGGCACCTGGAGCTGTTCAAAGTGATACCTCAGATGAGTCGGATGATGATGATAATCAGGAGGAGGTAATGCATGCCTTGCCCCCACAGGTGCAGATTTCTGATGAGGCAGGCCCATCTCAGGCCCGCCGGAGTACCCGTCTGATGGCTATGGAACAAGATATGGCTAGGCTGCGCACTTCGATCACGGACCTGGGTGCTAGAGTTGATGCTCTGGCCACTCAAAGTGCAAAGAATGAGAAGAAGATTATGTGCTGGCTGCGGGCGCTAGGACGAGCTTGTCACCTTGATCCTGGCACTGTGTCCGACCAGAGGATTGAGTACCAGGGAAGTCCCTGTACCTTACTCTGATTTAATTTATTTGACATGGGGACATGCCACTTTCTTAAGTGTGGGGTGAGGAATGATGTGTATGTTGTTATTGTATATGTATGTATTTGATTGGTAGTTTAGTTTGTCAATTTAATTTCGACTTGGCCCGACGATGGACACCATTCGACGGGTTTCTTGAGGGACTAAAGTCGAAAAAAAAAGGATTTTGGTTATGTAGTAGAGTATCAACTCCCCCTTGATTTTTCTTTAAACCACGGTTAGTTTCCAAGGGTTTTTATTTGAACCGGGTGTAGTTAGTTTTATCAATTTTTAGTTAGGAACTTACGGGCGAGGAAATGATTGAGTATAGACTAATTTAGTGTGACACTTAGGCTCATTAGTTGACTCTAGCAAGAAAGCCTTAAAATGTGTGTGCTTGATTGGCCTAAGTACCTGAGTGGAGCGTCTGATGATCCAACCTGAATTGAGTCATGTGCCTTGTATAAGTGAGGCTTTGTGTATTCTATGCTAACGTTTAACGCCTAGAACTTGCCCTGTGTGTGTGCAAAGCAAAATGGTAGTCTTATTTGGTCAAGGAAGTGATATAGGCTTTTCCTTGTTGAACCATATCTATACATGTTCTACCCACCTACTTGTTATATACCATAGTTAACCCTTTTGAGCCTGTAATCCTATTTTCTTTGGCAACCACATTACAAGCCTTACCCAATTTTTGAATTGTCCATCTATTTGAACCCTATCACCTCTATAAGCACTTGAATTGCAATGAAATATGTAAAAATTAAAGTCTGGGGTGGTTGGTTGGGCTTTTGAGTGGAACTGAGGAAATATGGATAAAGGTGCACGATGTTGAAAGTAATACTAGAAGCCACCTGAACTGAAAAAAAATTGTATTGTGTAAAGAATAAGTTTTTGATGGTGGTGGCTTTTGAGATATTGTGCTTAAAGAAGTAGGGGGTTTGACATAATAATATAAAGGTGGAATGGTGGTTGGACATAAGTATGGACTTAATTGTTGAAATAGATGTATTAAAGTGCTTAGGGAGATGTAGTCACTATTATATCCAAATGTATCACACCCGACCTGCAGCCTACATTACATCCAAATAAAGTCTTAATTGATCCTAGACCTAATGAGCTTGATTCGTAGAGTAGTACACTACGGGCAAGCATATGGTGCGTTTTTCGTGGCACAAGAATGTTCTTTCTGAGGGTGAGCTAGTTTTGTTTATTTGAAGTCCTCAGTGTGTGTGAATCGGATTGATTATGACATAAGTCTCTTTTTTGGTGAGTAGGCGCTTGACTCATGAAAGAGACGTAAGTTTGGACCTCCAACTTAGAGGAAGTGAGCCGGCTAGGGACATTACATGGCTAAAGTAAGAGTCCGGTCTTGAGGTGTGGATGTTACGCTAAAGTAGTTGCCCAGTGAAGTTAGGCCTATGAAGTGTGGTTTTGTTGCTCGAGGACGAGCAACGGTTCAAGTGTGAGATTTTGATAGTAGCCTATATTATGCATTGCAGATGCTATTTGCACTCTAAATTAATCATGCTTTATTGATGTTTTAAATGTTAAAAGATAAAAAGAAAAATGCTCTAATTGAAATTTTTATGCTTTGCAGGAGTCACTCCAAACTAGGAGGAAGATAAAGAGCGTGTTGGACGAAACATTTACTGATATACATATATATCTGATGTGGAAGATATTGTATAGTATCTCTAACACGTCATATATTAGCAAAGTGATTTCACACATGGAGCTCTCCATGCATTAATGATTTTGTTGCGTTTTATATTGCTGAAGTACTTCTAAGAGCTGTACTTTAATGTTGCTTGCCAGTTTGACTCATTGTTCCCTGGTCAGAAATTGAACTACCTAAAGAATGTCATAGTCGACGGAATGGCATGATCTTCTACCTTTAATTCCTACATTTATTTTTCCTAATTCCTCTTTTTCTTTTTTTTTCTTTTTGTTTCCATTTTATACATTTGAATTCATTCCAGGTTTAGTCATACATGGCACGGTCAGTTGTTGCATTGATGACTTGACCTTCCATAAGTGATACATTGCTACCACAGCTTCTTGTAGTGCACTTTTACTTGATAAAAATAAAAGGAAATTGCGTCTTATAGCAGAGTTCAGCTGTTGTGACTCCCTTATTGATCTGATTCTGGAAAAACACGAGTTGAGGGCTTTCACAAAAGTCCTGTCCATGTTGACTGTATTGTTTAATGTTTTCTTGACATCTGCTGGATTCATAACGTTATGTTAGCTTGTCATCTCAATTCCTACAAGTTGTAGTGCTGCTAATTCTCAATGATTTTATGAAGTTTTGGATCGAGCCATTTAATTCCACTCATTGCTTTAGAGATTTGTACTGAATACTTAAAAGAATTTAAGCTATATGAGTATCTCTTTCTTGTTTCTTTAATTTCTAGACCTCCTTCCATAACATATATTTAAGGTTATGATATAATTGATGAAATATTGCTTTTTATAAGGAAAATTTTAGAAACATATTGAACTATGACATTGAATAATGGTTAGCTTTGACAAGTCGTGTTAAATATAGGAAGAAAAAATAAAGAGAATAGACGAGTGTCATATGCCGCACGTCATTCTGAAACTAAAGAGAGTGCTGAAAAGGAGATATTCCTATTAAGTACACAAAAGATGACATTCGTCTAATACAACATTTGGTCTTCTGTTACCCTCCTTCCATTCTGGAACTTAGGTAGACCGTAAACGAAGTGTAAGCATCCTGCACAATAGAAGATCGGATATAGCTGGTTTTCCGCGAAATCTATTTCAGTAAAGTGTATGATATCGATGGCCCGAGGTAGAGCACTCAATGGGCTAGGGTGGCCTCATTTCGCCTTACCAATCCCAGGAAAACTCCGAATACATACCTAGATCGTTTGTACCTACATACTTTTTGGGTGCTAATATTCTTAAATTTCAAAAGAGGAAAGAGCTACAACTTGTCTGAACTCAACACACTATTTTAAGTTGGGAAAAATATTCGAGCCAGAACAAAAGCATAGTTCATTTAGTTGCATGTTCGCAGTAATAATATGTCAGAAGTCAGAAAAGATATCAATTTCAAGGCATGGTAGCTTTGTGCTTACCGGATGCCGAAAAGCACATGTTGGATTAAGACAGCTTCCTGCCAGCCAGTACCAATAGTCCATGGGGTTGACCCTAGCTATCTCATTATGTCTATATTCACATTCTATTCCATTGTAAAAGATGTCCACATCACAAAACACAGATTCTCAGATACAACACTTGAAATAAAAGAACGCACACGACACAAAGGTACTCATGTCATAGTCAAGAATTCACAGGTAACAAAAATAACAATGGCAAATGTTCACTGTATTGAGGCCTACTACTCTGATTATCGTGATCCAATCATCTCTAAACCATAATTGATTAAACTTGAACTGAAAAGCTCATATCACACAAGATCTATGGGCCCTCCTCTTCCTCCTCCTAGTCCACTTAAAGGCAAAGGCAAAGACAAAATAGAAGATTTGGGCAACATCAGACAAGAAAACACAACGTCAGTGGAACAAACAGATGCTCTTGACAATCAAGGTACTCAGGTTCAGAATGATGCTATGTCACAACTCGAGCAAAGGTTGTTGAAACTCCAAGGGGAGCTTGAGCATGTCCGGAACTTGGCAAATTTATCCTTCTCACTCAGTGTCCCAGATGTCATTCAAAATCCCATACCTCTTCAGAACACCCCAAACAAACAGAACCCCCCCACAACTCATCATCATACAACTCCACCGAAAAAACAAATTATCCCACCACAACACTAGCACAACACTTTCCACGGTCCAAGAAATACCCCGCTAATTATCCCTGAACCACAAGACTCTACAAGTGACCACCTCTATGCTCAAACACCAGGTCATCAAAACAACCCCATATACGTGGAGACTCTACCTCACTCCACCCAACACATTGCTTACACACCTGAATCCAGTGAGAAGGACATGCTCATTAAGAATTTGGCCGAGGAACTCAAGAAGTTGAGTAGTCGAGTTCAGGGCGTTGAAGGAATCAAGGGAGTCGAAGGGTTGAACTACGAAGATCTCTACATACAACCCGATGTTGAACTACTGGAGGGTTACAAACCTCCTAAGTTCGAAATGTTCGATGGTACAGGTGATCCCAGGGTCCATCTGTGGACCTATTTGTGATGAATTGGTTGGAGTAGGAAGAGACGAGAAGATTCACATGAAATTGTTCATGAGGAGCCTCACAGGAGATGTTTTATCTTGGTACATCAGCCAAAACCCTAAGAAATGGTCCGACTGGGTAAGTATGGCATCAAACTTCATGGACCGATTCAGGTTCACTACGGAGAATGCACCAGACGTGTTCTACATCCAGAACATTAAAAAGAAGCCCACCGAAACTTTTCGCGAATATGCCGCTCGCTAGAGATCTGAAGCAACCAATGTCAGGCCTGCCTAGAGGAAGAACAAATGAACAAATTCTTCGTCCGGGCAGAAGACCCGTAGTATTATGAGAGGCTACTGGTGATTGAAAACCACAAATTCTCTGACATCATCAAGCTGGGTGAGAGAATTGAAGAAGGTATCTAGAGTGGAATGGTCACTAAATTTGAGGCCCTATAGGTCACCAACAAAGCCTTGCAGTCTGGTGGTATATCTAAGAAGAAAGATGCAAGAACAGTAATGGTTGCATAGGGACCCAAATCCCGTTGGTAAACAGAACTTCCCCACTCACCTATCAAGCACCCTCACCCACCTATCAGTCAACACCTTCATCAACATATCAGCTATCTCCACCATCTACATATCATCCTACTTCCCCCAGATACTCCCAACCAGCTCCTGTTAATCACACCTACAACTCTCAGCCATCTCACTTTCAATCACCCCCTGCTCGCCAAAATTTCCCTCGACCTCGACCCAACTTTGATATATCTCCTAAACAATACACTACCATTGCTGAACCTATCGACCAGCTGTATGAAATATTAAAAGGTGTTGGTTATGTCACTCATATCCCTGCTATAACCCCTGAAAATCCATCCCAATGGGTCAATTCAAACAAGACATGTGCATACCATTCCGGCATGAAGGGGCATACAATTGATGAATGTCGTTCATTGAAGGATAAAATCCAGTCTATGATTGATAACAAGGTCATCCAAGCAAAAGAAGTTGCTCCCAATGTTCACAACAATCCGCTTCCAGACCATAAGGGTGTCAACATGATAGAGATAGAAGAAAATTGGGACCCAGAAGGGTCGATCTGGTTAATCATAGAAGGTGATGACCCAAAGAAGCCAGCAATCACTCTTAATCCCATCATAGTCCAGATTCAGCCATCCGGAGACGTCGACGTAACTGCGTCACTCCCATTCAAGTTTAAATTGGCACCACCTGCAAACATACATTTGCCGTTCGAGGTTGAAGTTATGCCGCCTGTTAAGGCACCCATTCCATTTGAAGCAAAAATAGATGCACCGATCACAGTGACTGTGTCAACCGCACCGCCTTTCAACAATAAGACCGTACCTTGGGATTACATGGCTGAAGCAAGAAGGAAAAGTAAAGTCAGGATAGAAGAAGTTGGTGCTGCACAGGGGATGGCAAGGACCGACAGGGTCTATACACCTGAACACTTGGCAGAGTCTAGCAAGAATGCTTCCAACAGGCCACCCGTCATTGAGACAGGCCCATATGATCTTTGGAGGAAGGTGCAGGCTTGGGAATACTCAGTCATCGATCAGCTGAACAAAACTCCAGCCCAGATATCCATTTTGTCATTGTTGCAGAATTCAGAGACACATAGGAATGCTTTGATGAAAGTGTTCAACGAAGCATATGTTCCAAATAACATAACTAGTGGAGAAATGGCCAATATGGTAGGTCAAGTACTGGAGAGTCACAAGATCACTTTCCACGAGGACGAGCTGTCGCCTGAAGGGATAAGTCATAACAAAGCACTACACATAACTGTGCAATGTGAGGACTACTTCATCACCAAGATTCTGATCGATGAGGGATCCAACCTCGACATCTGTCCGTTGACAACACTCAAGATATTGGGTAAGGGGTTGCACAAGATGAAAGAAGGATCTATGAATGTAAAGGCTTTCGACGGTTCTCAGTGGTCTACCAACGGCGAAATCAGTCTTTGTCTGCAGATGGGATCTACATGGTTCAAAATTGAATTTCAGGTGATAGACATATCGGCATCCTATAATCTGCTGTTGGGACGCCCATGGATACATGTCGCTGGGGCTGTGGCATCAACATTGCATCGAGCAGTGAAATTTGAATGGAACCACCAGGAAGTAATCATCCACGGAAGTGGAAGCAACCATATCTATAGTCACCAAACCATCCGGGGGATTGAGGGTAGAAGAAGGCTGGGTGGAGAAACCTAATACCACATTGAACGGGTCAATGCAGTGGATAAAGACAAATGGTGGGACAGTAAGATCGAAAGCATACTGAACTGGATTGGATATGAGCCTGGCAGAGGACTCGGGAAAAATCTTCAGGGGATTTCCAAACCAATACAGTTGAAGCACTATGGAACCACTTTTGGGCTGGGATACAAATACACTTGGCAGGAGTACGAAGACTGGTCGCCACCATGGCGCGGTCCCTACTATCAATTGGAACATCCTATACCACATTTGGAGCATACTTTCTAGCAAGCTGATATCATATGGGGGTTAGAAGAAGAAGAAACTCTAGCAGCTTTGAAGGATCTATTCCTGGAAGATGGTGACATGGACTGTTGTGTTATTGTTGAGGAGGAGCGGAAGGAAGGCCCTACCGTCCAAGCTGTGAGTAAGGGATCATTCCTCAAGAATTGGACTGTCAGACCATCCAGGGCCCGGCGAGTCCCAGGGTAGCAAGTCTGAACAAGCATTGTTTATTTCAATTTTGCTAATGATTTCCTTTTCCGCATTTCCATTTTTTGCATTTTCCAATAAAATCTCCAATGTTCCAAAACACTCAAAAATCACTTTTATGTTTCAACGAATCTGTATTCATTTATTATCATTTTCTCTCATTATTTTATCTTACAACATTACTATTTATGTCTTGATGAACCAATGACTATGACATGCAATGAGACAATGCAACAAAAGGACAGTGATTCAGAGGAAGAAGATACCATACCCGATGAAATTATCAGAGAAGTTGAGGATTTTGAAAATAGACATAAGTCCAATCTGGACGAAACCGAGATAGTCAACCTGGGAGATTCAAAAACTGTCAAAGAAACTCGCATCAACATTCATCTATCGCCATCAAAGAAAGTGGAATACACACAATTCTTGAAAGAGTATGAATACATATTTTCATGGTTGTACGATGACATGACTGGTCTAAGTAAATCCATTGTGGCTCACAATTTACCAACCAATCCAATGTGCCCACCGGTAAAACAGAAGCTCAGAAAATTCAAGCCTGATATGAGTCTGAAAATCAAGGAGGAAGTCACCAAGCAAATCAACGCCAAGGTTCTCTGGGTAGTTGAATATCCGACATGGTTAGCCAACATCGTGCTAGTACCCAAGAAAGATGGAAAGGTCAGAGTTTGTGTCGACTACCGGAATCTCAACCGGGCCAGTCCGAAGGATAGTTTTCCTCTCCCAAACATATATATCTTGATTGAAAATTGTACGAAGCATGAACTCTAATCGTTCGTGGATTGTTTTGCTGGTTACCACAAGATTTGGATGGACGAGGAAGACGCTGAGAAAACAACTTTCATTATGTCATGGGGAGTCTACTCTTATAAGATGATGCCATTAGACTTAAAGAATGCTGGGGCCACCTACATGAGAGGTATGACCACTATCTTCCGTGATATGATACATAAAGAAATTGAGTTGTATGTGGATGACATCATCATTAAGTCCAAGAGATCCACCGACCATACAACAGATTTGGGAAAATTCTTCGACAGGCTGCGGAAGTACAACTTGAAGTTAAACCTCGCAAAGTGTGTGTTCGGAGTTCCTGCTGGGAAACTGCTTGGGTTCATCGTCAGCCGCTGAGGAATAAAACTGGATCCATCAAAGGTCAAAACAATCCAAAAATTTCCACCGCCAAAGAAAAAAGATGTGATGAGCTTCCTGGGACGCCTTAACTACATCAGCCGATTCGTAGCCTAGTCCACGGTTATATGTGAACCAATCTTCAAGATGCTGAAGAAAGATGTTGCGACCGAATGGACCGAGGATTGTTAGAAAGATTTTGACAGAATCAAGGAATACTTGTCAACATCACTAGTCTTTGTCCCGCCAGAGCCAGGTAGACCCTTGCTACTCTACCTTGCGGTATTAGATAGAGCTTTTGGCTGCATTCTGTGGCAGCACGACGAGATCGGAAGAAAGGAACAGGCTATTTATTATCTGAGTAATAAGTTCACTCCACATGAGGAACGGTATTCTCTACTAGAACGTACCTGTTGTGCTCTAACCTAGGGTAGCAAATCCTGCTGAGTGAGTTCGACATTGTCTATGTGACTCAGAAAGTGGTCAAGGGGCAAGAACTGGCAGATCATCTTGCCGAGAACCCCGTGGGAGGAGAATACGAACCCCTAAAAATGTGTTTTCTCGATAAAGAAGTGTCATTCATAGGGGAAGACATTGCAGAATCCTATGACGGGTGGAGAATGTTCTTCGACGGAGCAGCCAATTTCAAAGGAGTCAGCATTGGAGCTGTCCTGATATCGGAAACAGGTCAACACTACCCGATATTTGCCAAACTCAGATTTTCCTGTACCAACAATATGGCAGAATATGAGGCCTGCATCTTAGGGCTCAATATGGCCATTGACATGAATATCCAGGAGTTGCTAGTAATTTGTGAATCAGATCTGCTAATACACCAAGTACAAGAAGAATGGGCTACCAAGAATTCCAAGATATTTCCATATCTGCACCATGTGCATGAATTGAGGAAAAGGTTCACAAAGATAGAATTTCGGCACGTCCCCAGAATTCAGAACCAGTTTGCCGATGCATTGGTTACTCTATCATCGATGATACAACACCCATATACGAACTTCATCGATTCTATTCCAGTAAATATCCATAGCCAACCGGCATACTGTGCCCACATTGAAGAAGAAGAAGACGGTAGACCATGGTTCCACGACATCAGGGAATATTTGTTAAATAGAGAGTACCAAGATCTTGCAAATCACACTCAGAAACGCACGTTTCGGAGATTGTCCAACAATTTCTTTCTCAGCGGAGGAAACTTGTATAGAAGGACTCCTGACTTGGGATTATTAAGATGTGTTGATGCAAAGGAAGCCTCCAGACTACTTGAAGATATACATGTTGGGACCTGTGGCCCACACATGAATGTTTTTGTCTTAGAAAAGAAAATACTCGGAGCCGGTTACTTCTGGATAACCATGGAAATGGACTGCATCCAATATGTCTGGAAATGCTATCGATGTCAGGTACATGCAGATATGATAAAGGTACCCCCAAATGAGCTCAATGAAACAAGCTCACCTTGGTCGTTCCTCGCCTGGGGAATGGACGTTATTGGACCAATCGAGCCCACAACCTCAAATGGAAACAGGTTCATCCAAGTAGCTATCGATTACTTCACCAAATGGATCGAAGCGGCATCATACAAAGTAGTGACTAAGAAAGTTGTGGCAGACTTTGTCCGTGACCGTATCATTTGTCGGTTCGGGGTTCCGGAGTCAATCATCACCGACAACGACTCCAATCTCAACAGTGATCTGATGAAAGCCATGTGCGAGACTTTCAAAATCAAGCACAAGAATTCCACAACCTATAGACCATAGATGAATGGAGCTGTGGAAGCCGCCAACAAGAACATCAAAAAGATATTTAGAAAGATGATATAAAAGCACAAACAGTGGCATGAAAAAGTATCATTCGCCTTACTGGGATACCGCACCACAATCCGCACATCAACCGGGGAAACTCCTTATTTACTGGTTTATGGTACAGAAGTTGTTATCCCTGCCGAAGTGGAGATCCCTTCCTTGAGAATCATACAAGAAGCTGAGCTCAGCGATGCAGAATGGATAAAAGGCCGCTACGAGCAGTTGGCCCTCATAGATGGGAAAAGGATGATTGCGATATGTCATGGTCAACTTTATCAGAATAGAATGTCCAGAGCCTTCAACAAGAGAGTCAAGCCAAGATAGTTCACACTGGTGCAGCTGGTGTTAAAGAAGATTTTTCCACATCAAGACGAAGCCAAAGGGAATTTTTCTCCCAACTGGCAAGGTCTGTATATGGTTCACCGCGTATTGACTGGAGGAGCTCTCATACTTGCAGAAATGGACGGAGAAGTCTGGCCAAAACCAATCAGTTCCGATGCAGTCAACCGCTACTATGTGTAATTATTTATGATGAAAACTGAACTATGCCCGACCTGATTCCCATTTAAGAAGGGATATGTAGGCAGCCCTATGGGTTCGGTCACAATTCAATAAAAATCTCATTTCCCCCCACAATTGGAAACTGGGGCAGAACTTTGAGGAGCACCCTCAAAATTCCGAAGCAAGTTCAGCCGATCGCAGCATGTACAACGGTCAAAAGCATCAACCATCTAACTGGGGCAGAATTTTGAGGAGGACGTAGCATGAGTGGTTGCAATGTCTTGAACCATGTCATGGTCATCGGTTTATCTAAATTTCTCAAAATATATTTTTACTATGTCTTTATAAAATCATGCATGTTTTCAAAATATAGCTCTGTTTAGCAAACGCTACCCCGATGACGCAAACAAAATCATCAGACCAAGCAGAGCGAAGAAATTAAAGCCAGCGGAGACACGAATAAACCTCCACCATCTACAGAACTCACGATTTTTATTTGGATGCAGGGACAAAGGATAGACATGCTGCAAAGTCACAACCCTCACAACAATCGCGTTATCGAAATCTGCTACCAGCTAAGAAATTCTGCTACTATCTGCTATTCATTCTACTTTTTGCATAAGGCTAAACGCTGCCTTCCCTTGCATAAGGCTAAGCTCTTCCTTTATCCTGCATGAGGTTAAGCTCTACGACCCCATCTGCATAAGGCTAATCTCTGCCTTCATTTGCATGGGACTAAGCCCTGTCCCGCATCTTGCATGAGACTAAGCTCTGTCTCCACCTTGCATGAGGTTAAGCTCTATCTCTGCATTCGCACAAGGCTAATCTCTGCCTTCATTTGCATGAGACTTAGCTCTGTCTCCATACCTGCATGAGTCTAAGCTCTGCCTCCGATTTACATTCTTTTCATCGAGACTAAGCATTGTCTCTCCAACATTATCTACTTTGCTCTTCTTTCGGGCTAAGCTCTTCCCTCCAATTTTCAAGACTAAGCTTTGTCTTGTTGACATCATGTTATTGCATCATGGGCTAAAATATCGCCAACCTGTCCAAAGGCGTCATAGTTCGGAGGTACCATCTTCATGGCCCGAGAACGTCATGTCATGGCCTGAGGATCTCTCTCAATTTTTCATATCATTATTCAAAGGCATCATTGTTCGGAGGCACCATCTTCATGACCCAATAACATCATTTCATGGCCTGTGAAACCTTCATCAAAAAAATCATGGCCCAGGACATCATGGTCTGAGGACGTCATCCCTAACCGTCCGAAGACAACATTCATAGTCCAACGGGATCTTGCATCATGTTTAAATTTTTGCATAGTGTACACCTGTATTTCTTGTATTTGCAGGTAACCCGACAAGCAACGGCTACCCCGCAGGAGCGATCCCGCTCTAGTTCTCCCAGTCATATCAAACCTAACCTCTCCCGTAGAACTGTTCATTTATCTAGCACTAGATGTTGCTTCTGTTATTGTGATGACTTCACCGGTATACTTCGCTGATGGATCCGGAACTACATACAGCCTGATTCCTGAAAACCCAGGGATATGTAGGCAGCTCAGAAGCCAGGGTGCGGCCTAAGTCTCTCCCAAACCGTTTCGCTCGGTCAAAATTGGCCATCATGTATTTACCCGACAAACTCTTTCATCCTTTCCGGGTAAAGAGGGAAGCTGTTGATACCCAATTTTTCCTCAAAATATTTTAAATTTGCATATATAGCTTCAAAATCATGTATCAATAGCAATTGATATTTTTCCACAATTTCCCTATATTTGTATTAATATATCCAGCATTTTATTGCCAACAAATAATTATAAAATTAAATTACAAATCATTTCAAAAGCATTTCTTGGTTTCATTAATTATTTTTTGTCTTATTAAGACTAAATTATTTCATAATTAGCCAAATTGGAACTTTTTGTCTATAATTGCAATAACTTTGAAATTACAGCCCAATCATACGATTTTATTCTATTTTTATCCAGAAATCAATCATTTGTATTTCTAAAATACTAAGTAATCATCTTAATTATTTTCTACGCATGAAATTTATTTTTATAATTAGCTATTTTTATAAATTGTTTTAATTAATTTACATAGGGTATTTAACAGATAGCCACTTCCATTTCATTTATAACCTAATTAAACCAGACCCAAGTCTGATAAAAAACGACCCAAATATCCCAAGCCTAATGCACTATCCTACCCGATCCAATCCCTTGTCTAATCTGGACTGTTGATCAATTTTAATCAACGGTCCAGATCTTCCCTTTCCTTAATTAACCCTAAAGACTACCCCCCCCTCCCTCTTTCCCTCTCATTTATCTCTTTCACTCTGCCGTTACACATCTCTCTCATCTCTTAAACTCTCTCTGCTAAACCTAAGCTCTCACCGGCCGTCGACTTGCCGGTAACTATGGTGGTCTCACCACCCTCCCAGCCTCCATGGATCCTTCCTACAGCGGGTTATTGCTGCCTTGAGGTCCTCAAAGAAACCAGAAGGCGGTTCATTCACCTCCCATGGTTTTCATGTCATTCTCAGGCCGTCCATGGCCATATGACTAAGATCCTTCTATCTCCGGCTAGAACCTGTGGTTTCTAAGCCGACTCTCTCTCTCTCTCTCTTTGGGTTCTCTCTCTAAAACCCTAATTTTAACACTAGATTTCTTAGATCTGCAATAGATCTGGTTATATTCCGAGTTATTTTTCTGTTTTCTTAAAGATTTTCCGATTTTCCTAAAGCATCTCTTCATCTTCAAACTAGGGTTTCTTAACCTTTTTAAAAAAAAATTATTCTTCTTCTGACTTTATTGTTATTCTGTGATTTTCACTGTGTTTAAACGATTTGTTTAAGTTTTTCCTTCATCTGATTTTATTATGCTGAAAACCCTAAGTTTCTTGGTTTAATCTTTGGGTTCTGAGTTCGTCTTTACTATTCGTTCTTTCAACCTGTTTGCATGTTTGATTCTCATGAATCTGCTTCAATTAATCTGAGTATTTTGTGATTTCTACCCTATTATGTTCATTAGGGTTTCTGATTGTTGCTTCTTCCACCTATATCATGTCTATTTGTTAAGTCATACTATGTTCTATGCGAATCCCTAATTTTGTGTGATTTTCACCCTATTTGGCTTACTAGGGTTTCTGATTCCGCCTATTATGTGCTTACCTCACTAACTCTCAGAGGTTTATGTTTATCAGCACTATTTCTTATCTGAACCCTTGATTCTCTGTGATTGATACCTTTCACTAATTCCTTATGATGAATTCCTTGTTGATTTTTCGACCTTAGCTTATTTCTTGCCTTATTTTATGGTCGACTATGCTGTCAAATTAACTCTCATGTTATTTCCTTAATTGGAATCCTCTGAACCTAGCCTCAATTACATGTCTATATTGGTACTGCGCTGAAATTATTTCCTTATTGTGTTATATTCTAGTCATATGGTATATTTCCTTATTTATTGCATGTCTATTACCGTTCAAAGTTAACTCCTTAATTGAAGGGAGTACTTATATTGATCTTATGTTGATTGATTCTGATTCTCCAATCATTGCTTGACTTTGATTGTTACCTTATCCTACCTAGTTTCAAACTACTATATATGCTCTCTCTCATTGACACTAAACATACACGAAAACATTAGTTCAAACTCTATCTCCTACGCTCAAAGATTTCTGCTCTATTTCTTTGTCACTTACTATTATTCTGAGTTAGTCGGCTGCAAGCCAAGGCTAACTATTGTGCTCTCCTTCCCCCTTCACCTTTGTGTTTATTGTCCCTTTACTGGTATGCTCTGATTTTCAATTTAAGTCCCAAAACCAATATGTTTCTTTTACTGCTTCAGTTTATCATGTTCCTGATCTGTTTCTGGGGCTCTTCGACCAAGAAGGCATTCTGGTAGGAAGGCTGACCACTACATAAGTCGTTATCTATTGTTTTGCTGTTCAACATGCAATTGACCTCTTTGCATCATTTCTTCATCTAGTATGTTAATTATGTCTTAACTCTTTAGGATTAGCAAGTTCTTATAAACTTGTAATCTGATTCAATATGACTTAATTCTGTTTCTGATGCTTGTGTGCTAGTAGCCTAGTTCTGGTATGCCTTATTGATTTGTTACCCTAAGTTTTCCTGATGCTATGCTCAATCATGTTTAGTGCTTCTATGTCCTCCCTGCTGCTATGAAATCCTATACTATGTCATTTCCCAATCCCATGAACCCCCCTAAGCACTTCTGATTATGTGACTATGTTCGAATTAGCACTCCTGAATTCATGTCTCACTATTCACACTATTAGCTACCCCTTAATTGCAAGAGACTTATGTTTATTATATGCTTATTATCTGTCCCCAGTCCCCAATTATCCCCGTGTGAAGGGTTGTTATTTGAGTATTGGTGAACCTGTTTGGGCTCTGTGTTTGATCTGTTGTTCGTTTGATTTCACCACTCTTACCAAAATTGTTTTACTGCTAAACAACTCTCATATTTTATAAAACTACTGTAACTGGATCCCTTCTTTCAAATACTTCTAGCCTATTTAAACCCTTTTCGAAACTATGTCAAGAACTCTCACTCTACTCCTAGGTCCTTAGGTTCTGGCCCTCCAGTGTATGACTGCCTTGGGATTCCTGTGAGATCCCTCTGAACTCTGATGCACTGGGGCTGGCCCTTCTACACTGTACTTACTCAATTATGGTTATGAAATATGGGTGTGAGAACTGCCCGGGATCCCTTGAGGTCCTTAGGGAACTCTGACACACCCGGATATGAGAAAGGCTATGAAACATTTGGGCACTTGAGGTTCTAGGAATCTGGGCCTGTTTTCATGCTCCCTGTAGTTTAACTTCTTCTTTTCCTTTATCTATTTATGTAATTTACTCAGCTGGTATGTAATAATTATTATAAATGAATACTGGGGGATGGCTAGTGAAATGGGGGATAGCTATATGATCTTATCAATGCCACTGGGTAGAAATCATGCCTTAGGCTCTACATTCCCTATATCTGCATTAGAATCCATGACTAACATGTTCATTCAAACCATGCCAAACATAGATATCATGTCTTTAAGGCTTTTCATGTTTACTACTTTAACGTACAACATGTCCATAATTTATGCTTATGCCTACCACTTGGAAATCCTGCTCCTAGGGTGACAAAATTAATACTCCTCTGCATTCAGAACATGTCCCAATCATCCTGTAACTCTTTGTGCATTTTAGAAATCATGCTTTAGGAATCCTGTGCATCCTGAAATTATGTCTTAGCCATCGTGCATTCATATATGCATATTAGATACCATGCTCTAGGATTTCGTCTACATTTACTTAACTACGCCTAGTTTAAACTGCTGAATCATGAAAAGGTATAAGATAGTCTCACATATGATTATCATGTCTGCTCTTAATAGAAATTGGTAACTATCTCTGTATTCTCATATTTACAACAACATGTTTTAGGTAAAACAACCTCTTAACTGTCTAATAGTTCTGGTAGTTACTACGCACAATCTCACACCTAGGAAAGCCTTAGGTAATCAATCTCTTTAAAAAAAATGAATACTGTTTTGATTGTGTTTACTATCTAAAGGCTAACAGGTGTTAAAATCAGTAGTCAAACTGATTAGGTCCTTGCTATTAAGCTTATAAACAAGCTGCATACTTCTGTGCATTGATATTCACTTAAATATCCTGTCTTAGGATTCTGTCTAATAAAACTGCCTCTTGTTTGTGTTTGAGACGCGCTGCTTATGTGCATTATCTGTGGAGGTAAATCTGAGCCTCTTAACTGCTTTTCCTGCATTTATTTGTAAAGTCCTATTTGTTCTTGCTTGTCGCTTAGAATTTTATCCTTTTAACCTTAGGGTTTTTTGTCCAGAACGTCTTATATTTAGAGGTCCTAAATTTTTCCAGGGCCATTAAGAAGGGACGGGTAACAGCACACATAGAGGTCGTTAAATAAACTCGCTTAATAACTGCTAAGGGGTGGGAAGGGTAGACATGGATATGATGTCCGGTGCGCTAATGCCACATGTAGCCCCTCTTCTAAGGAGTGATTACCGAGCATTGTACTGATGTGATCCTATAGGATAAAAAACCTAGGACCCCCCTCTATCCCTTACACATATGTGCTTAGATTGTAAAACCTCCGGAATTTTTTATATGGGCTTAGACTTTAAATCTTTTAAACTTAAGCACATATGTGTTCTCTGACTGCAAATCTTATCAAAACCTTCATCTATTTACCTATGTGTTTATTGCTTATATGCTATATGTTCATGATGTTTCGGTTAAAGTATATATATTTTCATGTATGTCGCCTCATATTTTACTTTTATTTCGTGAGTTTTAGATGTTAATGGTGATGATTTATATTGATTTGTGGTGTTTTTATGTGTAGGAATGATTTGGGAGCAATTGGGGACGAAACGCACAAAATTAGAGTACAAACACACAAAACAGGGAAAGGGCAAATTTGGGCGCCACAGGCAGTAAACTATTTCCAGGCAGCGCCCTGGTGGGTGCCTGGCACTACCCAGGGTGCCGATGATGCGAATCTCTCCTAATTTGATCGGGACTCAGTAGACCTACCCAACACATATAAAAGCAAGTCTAAACTCAATTTGGGGGGGAGGGGGGGAGAATGTGATGTTTGGAGAGAAACAAAAGAGCAACACACTTGGGATCACGTATTTGATCAATTCTTCCATATCTTTTCTGGTACTCATTGATTTTATGTTTGAAAACATTATTTTTGATGATTTTATGAACATGTGTGGCTAAGAACCCTATTATTCTAGGGTCATGGGTGAAACATGAATGTTATATTTGAAGTTTAGTTTGACGAAGTTGATTTTATCATATTGGGTTGTTTATTTAATTTTGTTCTTAATTATTTTGCTTAGTAGCTAGGAGTAAAATACTATCTACGAATCTAGAGTTGAACTTGAAAGTGAGAATTCTATATTGTATATAGAATTAAATAGAGCATGTTCTTGAACCCGGGCATCGGGGAACGAATTCACAATTAGGATAGACATATACCTATTTTCCTTGCTTGGTTGAAATACAGGATGCATTTTTGTTAATCTTAATTCCTTAAACATATAGGCGTTAAGTTAACTTGAATAGGCGAGTAAGAACTTGACAGATTCTTATGAGTAATATCAACCCTATCAATCAACAAGCCAGCTAAATCAATTAGTTATTTAAGCCAAGAATATAACACGATTGTTAGCTAGCCCGTGACCGTGGAATATCCTCTCCTATTGATTGTTAGTCAAAATTACTATTTGTGTTGGTTGATTTCCTAGTTAATTCATTAATTGGTATTTTAGGTAGTAACTTAGTTAAGTATATCTTTTGTGATAAATCTCTTGAATCGATAAGCTAATTGAGTTCAATCTGTCAAAAGTTAATCATAAATCTTCGTGGGACGATACTCTACTCAATACTTTATTACTTGACGACCACATATACTTGCGTGGGTGTGTTTGGTCGCAACAGTTCACAAAGTTTGTTTTGGCCGGGAAACACAGTTGTGGACTTCGAGGGGTGCCTAATACATTCCCCTTGAAGTAATTTCAAGCCCTTACCCTATCTCTGGTTATCTAATCTGTGTTTGTAAATAAACTTTAGTAGGTTCCCTAACGCACCTTAAAATCTTTAGGTGGCGACTATTAAATTCCTTATCCCTTTCCCAAAAGGAAACGAGTTGTCCCAATAATGTCGAATACCCCGACCGATCTGAAAGGGGAGGAAAGAGGGGAGGCGCGACAATGATCATGGAGGATTGATGACCAATTTTCCTTAGGTTATTTATGATGAGCCGGCAAATTTATTGGCGGTCCAGGTCCGGGCACCCGGCCTATGTGGAATGCGTTGGCTATAACACCCGAAAATTTGAGAATCAGACGGAATTCTCTTTTTATGGCTCTAAAACACAAAAAAAATGAGGAACGATCATGGTAGGGAGGTGACCATTGTTCCTTAGAAAGTAATTTATGGTAAGCTTTTAGGCGGCCCTGGTCTGGGCGCTGGGACCCACACGGAAAGCGTGGGCGCACACAAAATCAGGGAATTGGGCGGAATTTCCGTTTCATGGCCCTAAAACGCTAAAACACTAGGAACCGTCATGGCAGTGACTAATGTTCCTTAGGTCATTTTTTATGAGTCGGCAAAAGTTTTGGCGCTTCGAGTTTAGGTGCCCGGGTTCACGCGAATGGCCAGGGCTATAGCATATGAAAGTGTGGGAATTGGGTGGAATTCAAGCTTTATGGCCCTAAAATGCCAAAAAATGAGGAACGGTCTTGGCGGGGAGGTGATTATTATTCCTTAGGTCATTTTTTATGGTCCAAAAAAATTGTAGGGGGTCCGGGCGCCTTGATCCACCCGGAAGGCATGGGTTACAGTACATGAAATCAGGGATCAAGCGAGATTCCCATTTTATGGTCCTAATATTCCAAAAAATGAGGAACGGTCATGACAGGGAGGCGACTATTGTTCCTTAGATCATTTTTATGGCCTGAAAAAATTTTAGGCGGCCCGAGTTCGGGCACCTAGACCAGCACAAAAGGCGTGGGCTATAACACACAAAAATTACGGAATTGGGCGGAATTCTGATTTTATTGCCCTAAAACGCCAAAACACGAGGAACGATCATGACAGTGGCTAATATTCCTTAGGTATTTTATGATGGTCCGACAAAGTTTTTGGCAGTCCGGTGTAGGCGTCGGGCCCCACGCGGATGGCCTGGGCTATAGCACTCGAAAGTCTGGGAATGGGGTAGAATTCAAACTTTATGGCCCTAAAATGCCAAAAAATGAGGAACAGTCTTGGCGAGAAGGTGACTATTGTTCCTTAGGTCATTTTTTATGGTCCGAAAAAATTGTAGATGGCCGGGTCCGGGCACTTGGATCCACGGAATGTGTGGGCTATAGCACAAAAAAATCAGGGAATCAAGCGAAATTCCTGTTTTATGGCTTTAAAACACCAAAAATGAGGAACGGTCATGGCAAGGCGGTGAATTATGTTCCTTAGGTCATTTTTGATGGGCTAGTAAATTTTTTGGCAGTTAGGGCTTGGGCCACCTGGAAGCCATGCCCCGAACCTGAGCCTGGACGTAACACGGCACCCGGTGCCTGACTACATATGACCGAGCGAACCAACTGGTTGGCCGAATCAACATGTGATATCATAACATATTGAATGCAGAAGATAAATTAACACATGCTGATATATTGAAATCTTGAATGATATAAATCAAGTACGGAAATACTAACATAAGTCTGAAACGTATCTATAGCAAACATTGCTTAACGTAAAAAGCATGTGACTCTATCTAAGTGTTACTCTAGTCTATGAAGTCTCTAATGAAGTACTGAAAAAATTGATTGTCTGAAAATACTGAAGACTGCAAGGTAATGATAATGCCTCAAAAGAACTAGGGATCACCAAATAGCTGGTACGAGAATCTTAGCGCTCTGAATCGTCAACCTATAAATCATTAATTGCATCGTGAGATGCAGGCCCTGAGCGAAAAGGGATGTCAGTACATTTGAATTGCACTGGAATGTAAAGCAACTGAAAGAAAGAACTGTAAATGCTAAAACTGAAACTGAGCTAATAATAGAGAACTAATAACTGATAAATGAAATGATGATTGCTGAAACTGAAACTGCATTGATAACGGATAACTGATAACTGATCAAAGGAAGTAAGGATATGAATACTCCCTCTTCTAAATGATGAACAACCTGTTTTCTAAATAAACTATGGCCTCGGGCCCAATATATATGTGCACAAGATACAGCCTCAGGACCAAGTATATGTATAAATAACGGCCTCAATCCCAAAAATGCATAAAGCATAAACCACGGCCTCAGGCCCAAACATGCATAAAGCATAAACTACGGCCTCAGGCCCAAATATGCATAAAGCATATAAACTACTGCCTTAGGCCCAAATACAGGTGTTCAACATTTAGAGATTTAAGTTCAGTAGCTGAGAATCATATTTTAATATGTGAGGCTGAAATACTAAATCATATTGAGTAACATGATACTTGAATACTGAATAGTACTAGACTGAGATATGTATTCATGAACTGATTATGAAAACTTAACTTCAAGTGTTTTATGACATGCTGAGTAATCTAGACTAGACTCATGGGCATCAAACCCAAGTCTATATTGATTACGCACTGAGCTTACAACATTCAGAATAAAAGTCATGAACGAGTTATGAAGCTAGATAATAGAAGTTCTGCAACTATTCAAGGAACTAGGCTTAACTATATTTCTGAGGCAAGTAGTAAAGTCGAAAAAGAAACGTAGTGTAGGGAGAACTATTAACATTCCCAAACATAGAGAGTTAGTCTCAAATACCTTAACTTCCTGCTCTTGAGCGTAATACAACATTTGTCTACCTTTTCAACTTTAATCTATAGCAATACAAGTCAAAGGGATTCTAATAGTTTCTAGGATTCCACAAACTGTAAAGAGACCTGGTCCTTTACCAGTTCTTTCAGAGTTATCGATAGAGACAGTAAGTAAAAGAGGCACAGGATTTTTACGTGAAAAAATCCCAACTTAAGGGGACAAAAACCATGACCTACACTGGTAAGGTTTCAACTTCACTAACTTGTAATCTCAACTATTACAAGCAACTTTTTAATGACTCTCTTACAAAGACTTTTAACCACTAACTTGAAATACACTTATTACAAGCCACTTCGTTACTCACTAGTGACAAAGAATTTAACTTATGACTACACTAGTCACAACACAAACACTGATGGTTTATGATTTTAAGATACCTAATACAAAGCTTCTCAGAAAGCAAGATAGGATACAATAGAAAGAAAAAAACAAGATTACAACTCAACTAATGGACGCCTAATAACATGTAGTGAAACTGGTCCGTCTTAGTGGGGTTGTCTTCTTGTTCTTGACACTCTTTTGTCTTCATTGCAAGAGCAAAAATTCAATGCTTGAGAGAATGTTTAGTAAATGCTCAAGTGAATATGTTGTTTGTCTTCAAACAAGATATTATATCCCTAGGAAATCTCAAGAAGGATGCCCATGCTTAGTTGGTACAATCTTCAACCAATGGGAAGTGACTGTTGCACTGTAGCATGTACAGTTGCAGGCAGTCACTTTTCTGTCACAACTTTATAGCTGTAGAGTTGACATGTACTTCCGTCAGTGAGAATGTTAAGGGATCAGGTCGCTAATTTGTTTCCTGTGAGTTCAGATGTACACTGCCCATATTTCTTGAGTTCATGCTGACTGATTGTGCTGGTTAAGCATCAGGTCCTTTATCTGGTTCTTTATATAAAAGTTTGTTAGATCATCAAAACAGAATAGTAACCCATCAATTTCCCCCTTTTTGATGATGAAAAACTTTTATAATTGATGAACAGTTATATAGTGTTATATAATCTAACTTAACCAGATACAAGACTAGGACCCCATATTGTTCCCCCTGTTTGTGTGTTTCCCCCTTAAACCCTTCTTATTTATCAATGATATTTTCTCCCTTTTGGAATCATAAAAAGACAGAACCAGACAGAAAGCATAAAAAAGTCTAGCAAAGCTAAATCATACCCTATGTGTGTACACAACATGATAGAAGACAGAAGGAAGAGGCAAGCAGGCAATAGCAAAACATTAAGAAGTTGATTCATTCATACCAAAAGAGTTGTTAAATACAGAGAAGTCTTTGCTTGGGATAGCAAAGACTTAATTTGGACTTTTGAAAACGGGAGAAGCTAGGTGGGATCCAATTACCAAACACAAAAAGAGCAAAAAGAGTACTACCAAACACAAACATCATCAACAACATACAGAGACTGGACAGAGATGGAATCCTAGGGGGAACTAGAAGAGGAAGACTTGGAGGAGGAGGCATCAAGATACTTGAGAACCAAATCCATACGGGCATTTGCAGACGATTGTTCCTCCATAAGTTTCTCCCGCAGGTTCTCTACCTGTTTCCTAAGATCAGTGTTCTCTTTGGTCAAGCGGGTAACCTCGTCAGTTGAAGAATGAGCAGCACCAGGTCCCTCTGAGGCTTGACTTAACTGAGTCTCCAAAATAGCAATCTGAGCCTTCAACTCCTGGATCACCTCATTGGCATCATTCAGTTCATTGATCAATTGGGATATTGTAGAGGTGTTACCCCCAGGTTTCTAAAAACATTCACATTCCTCTAGGGCCGTTTTGGAGAAGGTCTGCTTGCGGGTCCCTACTCGGGGGTTTGCAACAGGTACTTTGTAGAACTCAAATACCCGAGTAAGTAGGAAACCATACGGGAGCCCATGATTACCATCCTTGACATTCACCACTTTGCTCATATGTTCAATCATGAGAGCAGGCAAGTTGATAGTGGTGAAAGAATCAAGAGCCTCCATCAATGTCAAATTAGCCTTGGAGGCAATTTATCGGCTTTCAGCACGGGGAAGAAGTAATTTATTTACTAGCTGGTAAATAGGGAGCATAGCTTTCTTGTGGACCCGTTCCCTTTGCTGAATTGCGCCCGCCTTGACAATGGCTTGCCGAAAGTTTCCCTCACAAGAGGTAACATCAGTTTTCACAGAATATAGTCCCCTAGATGGAACATATGTTCCCAGAGCAGTGTCGTCAAAAATAATGTCGACTCTTTCCACTAGAACACAAATATGATTTTCAGCAGGTGTAAGTAGAGATGTATAAAAGTCTTTCATTGCATCCTTATAGACTTTGGGCACACTCACATTGAAGAGATGGTCCCACTTCTGAAACTCAACCATGGCCACAATTTGGCGCATTCCAGCCATCTCGCAAATCTCTGGTTCAAACATCCGACCCCATAGTACCCTCTGACTCCTCACATTCTCTTGCCACTTGCCACTGTCACTTGGTATTGTTTGCACTAAACCTGGTTCCTCAACAGTTTCCACTTCTCTTTTTCGTTTTCCTGACCTTTGCACAGACTTTCCCGTAGAACATTCTACAACCATGGACCCTTTAACACTAGCTTCACCAACTTCAGCTCGCTTGAACTTTTCACTGCTTTTCACAGGCGTCACACGAGGTTTTCTTTGCCCTTTATCCACAACTCCATCCACAAACCTTTTAGAGGGAGATTTTCTTGTGACCAAGGAACTTGGTTCCTCTTCTGCATCCTATTCCACCTCAACCATAGGAATGTTGTCATCCACCACCAACTTCTTCCCCTCCTTCAGCAGTGTTTTCCTCTTCTTTTTATTGCTTTTCTTGCTTTTCACTAGAGCAGAGTCAAGTTCCTCCTTCTTTTGCAACCGTGTGGATGGTCGCTTGACAGATGATTCAGGAGTGGGAACTTTCTAGAGAAGTTTAAAGCGAGCACTCAGAACCATCTCGTCCTCATCATCCTAATTAGTAGGCTCGAGAAGAGTAGGAACTGACTCTAGAGGAGGAGTATGGGATATAGGTTCCTGGTTGGTTTTAGGGAGCGGAGAACCAGGTTCCTCACAGGACTTCTCTTTGATAGACTCATAAACCAGGGATTCAAACAAGACTAGGGTCCTTTCATCTCCTAGGAATGGAGGTTCTTCCCCATGAGGCTCAGGAAGGGAAGAAGCTCCATCAAAGGGAAGACTCTCAGAAGCAATGAACATAATTTTCTTAGCCGCTTCTTTTTCAGGTGACTCCAGGGGAGCTGTGGAGTCAAGGAGAGAGGAATTGAGATATTGGTAAGGGTCATCCTTAGAAGCTTTAGAGGTCTGAGGAAGGTCATGTGTTGGGGCTTCTTTTGGTGTGGCAGACAGGGCGGGTTTTAGAGAAGGAGAAGCATCGGTAGGTAAGGGGGAGGAAGCAGGTGCAGGGATGATGACTTCTGGGAGAGAGGAGGACAGAACCTCCACCGGAACAGGGTTGGAGTCAGTGAAAGGAGAGGGAGAGGGTGAGTTCTCAGTCTCCATTTTTGTGAAGATGGAGAGATTTACAGTGTAGAGAGGAGTGTGATTTGCAGAGACTAGAGAAGTGAGGCTTGATAAAAGGAAGGTGTAATGATGAGGGGAAAGAGGAACGGGTCCAAAAAAATGACGGTAGGTGTTTTTCGGGAAGAGAAAACTTGCAGAAGGAGTTAAAGGATTTGAGAGCTGAACGTGATGGACACAGACACTGAAAAGTCGGATGACGTGGCAACAACAATTATTTTTTTTACATTTTGAGAGAGTCATAGAAAACACATAACTACTGACCTATGGTACAGGAACCAGGTCTTGTACCCTTTTTTTTAATTGTTTGTGGTTTTTTTTTTTGTAAATGTTTTTACAGCTTCCTTTTATTCCAGAGAGCCGTACCTTTAATTTCTGTAATCACCATGCGTGTCTACCTGCAAAGGTATTTATTTGAGTTAGGCTTATTCAGAAAACACTTTAGCTTACTATACCTTGTCGCGCCCCCTTTTTCCTCGCACGGGTCAGGTGCGGAGAGATCGGGTTTATGACATTTTGGACAACTCCTTAAAGGAAGAGGTTTAAGGAAGAGTCGCCACCTAACGATTTTGTGGTGCGTTAGGGCACCTAGAGTAGATAACTCATGAACTAGTTTGCATTACCAGAGATTGGGTAAGGGCTTGAAGTTATCCTAAGGGGGACTTGTTAGGCACCCCTCAAGATCCACAACTGTGGGTCCCAGCCAAGAAGTTTTGTGAATTTGGACGGTAAACAAATAGCAAGTAAGGTTCATATAAGAGGGGATTTCAAACAAGTATGAAAATCTTTAAAGGTTTTGGGAAACATTAGAGTAAAAACAATTGAAAAGAATTGTCCTAGGTTTATAGTAATATGGATCACATCAATGCAATACCCGGTATGTCACATCCTCAATAAGGGGGCTACACGTGGTATTAGCACACCGGTAATCATATCCGTATTCTACCCTTCCCACCTCGTAGAGGTTATTTAAAAAAGTGCGTGCTGGTCACGAAAGCTTATTGCGTGCTATTACCCGTCCCATCCTATAAGTCCTGGAGGGTATTTTGGACTACTAATGTTATAATGTGAGTACTAGGCTAAACCCCTAGGCTTTTAAAAAATAAAATTCTAAGCAACATCTAAAATAGGCTAGGTAACAATCATAGAATCATCACAATATGTAGAGAATAGGCTTAAGAGCGAAGAGAAACTCTGTTAAAAACTAGCATAGCAGAGGTTCCGAGAAACCCTAATTTTTTTTAAAAAGGAAGCAAAACGTTTTAAAACTGTTGAATCTTAAAGATCGAGTTGAGAATAGTGTAAAACATAAAGAAATAAGTTTAAATCGTTAAAAATACAGAGATTTAAGAGGCTTGAGCCAAAATTAGGGTTTCATAAGAAACTAGAGAAAAATAGGGGAACCTGCCGTGAAACTCAAGGATAGTGGTGGTTATAGCATAATCGAGTCAAAACCCCATCGGAGAAAGATCGGAAACAACTCAAGAAGGAGATCCAGTAGTGATTTGGGCATGGTCGAAACCCTTAAAGGTCTCAGAGACGAGGTGACCCGGAGAAAGGAGGCGTTATGGAGGCTGGCGGTCGAAAGGATGGTGGTCGGAGGTGGCCGGAGAAGAGAGAAACTTCATCGGAGAAGGAGGTGAACAGGGAAGGTTCTAGAGAGAAGGGAGAGAGAGACCAGAGATAGAGAGAGAGCCGGTCTCGAAGAATGAGGGGTCGGGGAAGGGGTAGTTAGGAATTAATTATGGTAAGAACGGATCTGGGCCGTCGATCTCATTTGATCAACGGCTCAGATTAATTGGGAGTTGGGCCGGGTAGAGAATTTATTTGGGATGGGTCATTTAGTGGTCTGATGGGTTGGGTAATTGGGTCTAAAGATTTGGTTAAAATGTGGCTAAAATTAAAATAAATGTGGCTAGATGTTGAATACCC
The DNA here is from genome assembly GCA_005239525.1 of Nicotiana knightiana. NCBI lineage: Eukaryota > Viridiplantae > Streptophyta > Magnoliopsida > Solanales > Solanaceae > Nicotiana > Nicotiana knightiana. The sequence goes on along the minus strand of ML417069.1, from coordinate 172,304 downwards.
AATAAAATAAATAATTAATTAATTAAGATAGCCAATAATTATATAAAAATGAAATTAAGTTAAAATAGGTAAAATCACAGTAATTAACTAATATTAGGTGTAAAAATGCATAAATTTCGAATCGAAATAGTGCAAAAATGTCCAATTGGGCCATAATTGTAAAATTGTTGTAATTGAAATTAAATAAGACCCAACTGGCTAATTTGTGAAATAATTGAGTTTCACTAGAAAAAAAATTGATTACAAATAACATACTGAGCAGGGAAATATTTTAAAATTATTTCTAGCATAATTTATGAATTATTTAAATATGAAATATTAAAATAAACAGGAAAATAATTTAATAAAAATAGGGAAAAATAGGGAAAAGTACTCATTATTACAAAGAGTAATTTTGAGGGCTTATATGCAAGTTTGAAAATAATTTGAGGAAAAATTGGGTATCAACAGCTGCCCTTCTTTACCCAAGAAGGATGAAAGAGTTGCCGGGTAAAGATATAATGGCCAATTTTGACTGAGAGGAAACCGTGGGAGAGAATTAGGCTGCACCCTGGCTTCTGAGCTGCCTACATATCCCTGGTTTTACAGGAATCAGGGCGTATGTAGTTCTAGAATCATCGGCGAAATGTGTTGGTGATGTTTCACAAGAACGGACGCAAGGTGCCAGGTAAGGTAAAGTAGGAAGGTCTTACGGGGTTGTATCGGAGAAATGGAGCGGTCCGCTCCTGCCTGGTTGGCTGTTCCGGCCGGATTACCTGCAAATAAATAACAAGCATATATCATGCATAATATAAACATGCAAGTTCCCGTTGGACTATGAATGTTGTCTTTGGACAATTGAGGATGATTGTCCTTAGACCATGATGTCCTGGGCCATGAATCGCTTGGTGCGGGATTCGCAAGCTATGAAGTGACGTTCTCGGGCCATGAGGATGGTGCCTCCGAACCATGGTGCCTTTGAATAATGATATGCAAGTTGAATAAAAGAAATCCTCAGGCCATGAAATGATGTTCTTGGGCCATGAAGATGGTGCCTCCGAAGGATGACGCCTTTGGACAAGTTGGCGATATTTCAGCCCATGAAGAATGCAGTAGTATTATGCTAACAAGACAGAGTTTAGTCTTGTGATTTGAGAAAGAAAAGAGGGGCAGAGCTTAGCCCGAGAGAAGCATAAATAAATAACGTCACGAAAGGTGGTTGCTTTGAAGAGGTATATAGGAGCTTTATGCAATAAAGTAAAATGCAGTGGAGGTAGCGTGGAACCTCGGAAGGCAGAATGGCATTCTTATGCAGTGCAAGAAATAAAAATGCAGGGGAGGTAGCGTGGAACCTCGGAGGACAGAATGATAGCCTTATGCAATGCAGGAAATAAAATGCAGGGGAGGTAGCATAGAACCTCGGAAGGCATAATGGTAGCCGTATGCGATGCAGGAAATAAAATGCAGGGGAGGTAGCGTAGAACCTCGGAAGGTAGAATGGTAGCCTTATGCAATGCAGGAAATAAAATGCAGGGGAGGTAGCGTAGAACCTCGGAGGGCAGAATGGTAGCCTTATGCAATGCGAAAAATAAAAATGCAGGGGAGGTAGCGTGGAACCTCGGAAGGCAAAATGGTAGCCTTATGCAGTGCAAGAAACAAAATGCAGGGGGAGACAACGTTTAGTCTCGAAAGGCAAAATAGCCTTATGCAGTATGGGAAAATAAATGACAGTAAGAGTTCTTAGCTGATGATAAACTGCGGTGATACGATTGTGGTGAATAAGCGTTGTTTGTGATGATAGTAAGCGTCGGCATGTGCGACGAGTTTGAGAGCGTGTCCTTAAGAAATATACATCTTGCGAAGATAGTAATGTGTTCTGGGCTTTTTCTGTCTTTGTGCCTGCATCCAAAGAAAAATTGTGAGTTCTGTAAAGGGGAGGGTTAGTTCGCATCCCCACTGGCTCGGCTCGGCCTGTCTGCTTGATAAAGAGGACTTCGTTGTTCATATCACAGGGGTAGTGTTGCTAACCGACGACCACGACACAGTTCAAGACATTGTAACCTCTCTTGCTATGGAATTTTGAGGGTCCTCCTCAAAATTCTGCCCCATTTTGATGGGTGAATGCTTCTGGTTGTTACTTGTGCGGTGCCCGGCTGCATTTGCTTCAGAATTTTGAGGTCTCTCCTCAAAATTCTGCCGCAGTTTCCATTCGTGGGGGAAATGAAATTTTTATTAAAATGTGACCAAACCCATAGAGCTGCCTACATATCCCCTCTTAAACGGGAATCAGGTCAGGCGTAGTTCAATTTACATCATTTGAGAAAAGCATAAAGAGTTACGCTTAGTAGCGCTTGACTGCATCTGAGTTGATTGGCTTTGGCCAGATTTCTCCATCCATTTATGCAAGTATGAGTGCTCCTCCTGTCAGCACTAGGTGAACCATGTACGGGCCTTGCCAATTGGGAGAGAATTTCCCTTTTGCTTCGTCTTGGTGAGGAAATATCTTCTTTAACACCAGTCGCCCCGGTGTGAATCGTCTCGTCTTGACTTTCTTGTTGAAGGCTCTGGTCATTCTGTTCTGATATAGCTGACCATGACAAACTGCGTTCATTCTTTATTCGTCTATGAGGGCCAATTGCTCATAATGGCTTCGTACCCACTCTGCATCGCTGAGCTCGGCTTCTTGTATGATTCTCAGGGATGGAATTTCGACCTCGACATGAATAACGACTTTTGTACCATAAACCAACATGTAAGGACTTTCCCCAGTTGATGTACGGACCGTGGTGCGGTATCCCCGTAAGGCGAATGATAGATTCTTATGCCATTACTTGTGTTTCTCTATCATCTTTCTCAATATCTTCTTGATATTCTTGTTGGTAGCCTCAACGGCTCCATTCATCTGAGGTCTGTATGATGTGGAATTCTTGTGTTTGACCTTGAAGGTTTCACACATGGCTCTCATCAGGACTGCAGCTCATGCTTGGCGCAGTTGTCAATTAGGATGTGTATATTTGGCAAAGGGAAGTCGTCCTTCGGACTGGCCCGGTTGAGATCCCGGTAGTCGACACAGACTCTAACCTTCTCATCTTTCTTTGGCACAGGCACGATGTTGGCTAACCATGTCGGGTATTCAACCACCCGGAGAACCGTGACGTTGATCTGCTTGGTGACCTCTTCTTTGATTTTCAAGCTCATGTCTGGTTTGAACTTCCTGAGCTTTTGCTTCACCGGTGGGCATGTCGGATCGATTGGCAACTTGTGGGACACAGTAAATGTACTGAGGCCAGTCATGTCATCATACGACCAGGCGAATATGTCTTTATATTCTCTTAAAAACTCTGTATATTCCTCATTTTCTAATGGCGACAGATGAACGTTGATGCGTGTTTCTTTGATGTTCTCTGCTTTTCCCATGTTGACAACCTCAGTCTCGTCCAAGTTAGACTTAGGTCTATTCTCAAAGTTCTCGACCTCTTTAACAATATCCTCAGGTATATCATCCTCGTCTGAATCAGAATCCGTTTGTTGCGTTGCCTCGTTGCATGTCACAGTCGTCGATTCATCAAGATAAGTAATAGTAATGCTGTGTAAATAAAGTAATGGGGAGGAAAACAGTAGCAAGTAAATATATGATTTATAGAGAAACTGCAAATGCTTTCAAAAATTGAATAATCGTTTGAACATAGGAGCTCTTTCTTGCAGAAATTAAAAATGCGAAAAGGAAGAATTTTTTTAAATAAATAAGCTGTAATCAAATACTTGTTTTGTTAGCCTTGCTACCCCGAGGCTCGACGGGCTTTGGTTATCCTGACAGACCAATTCTTGAGATNCCCCCCCCCTTCAAGAATGACACAGCAGTCCATGTCCTCATCGTCCCGAAATAAATCCCTCATTGCCGCTAACGCTTCCTCTTCATCCGTACCGTAGATGATATTAGCTTGCTGGAAATTTTGCTCCAGGTGAGGTATCGGCTGCTCCAATGGGTAGTAAGGATTGCGCCATGGTGGACCTCTGTGAACCGTCGAAGGCCTTTACATTGATTTCTCCTTTCTTTATCTCATGTAGCCCCTTGCCCAATTTCTTGAGCGTGATCAGCAGACAAATATTGAGGCTGGAACCCCCATCGATCAAGATCCTTGTAGTGAAATGGTCCTCACATTGCACAGTGATGTGCAGTGCTCTGTTATGCCCTAACCCCTCGGGTGGCAGCTCATCTTCATAGAAAGTGATCTTGTGACTTTCCAGTACCTGGCCCACCATGTTGTCCATCTCCCCGCTGGTTATTGTTCGGCACATATGCTTCACTCAGCACTCTTAACAAGGCACTCTTGTGCGTCCCAGAATTCTGTAATAGGGAGAGGATGGATATCTCAGCTGGAGGATTGAATACTCCTTGGAATGTATCTTTCTCCAATGATCGTCTGAACCTGTCTCAATGGTGGGAGGACGGTTGGCGGCTTGCTTGATAGACTCAGCCAAATGCTTAGGGGTATAAACTCTGCCAGTTCTGGTCATACCCTGTGCAGGAATGGCTTCCTCAGACTTGCTTTTACCCTTTCTCCTTCCTTCAGCTGTGTAGTCCCATGGGATGGCGTTTGAGTAAAACGGTGGCGTTTTTGACATTGCCACTGGAATAGGTGTGTTCATCCTCATTCCCACCGGAGTATATGTTATAGGCGGCCGGACTGCTACTTTGGGTTTCCGTACAAACTCAACTTTGATCGGCACTGGGGTCTTTTCCTTTGCGGGTGGTCTTGATTCAAACTCGAGTGGAAGGGACATGTTTACCTCAGCATCCTCAGATGGCTGCATCTGAACCACAATTGGGTTGAGAGTAACTGCGGGCTTCTTTGGGTCATCACCTTCTGCAATCAACCCAATTGACCCCTCGGGGACACCACCCTTATGGTCTGGCAACGGATTATTGCGGACATTCGGAGCAGGGTCCTTGGCTACAATGATTTTGTTGTCGATGAGAGTTTATATCTTGTCTTTCAAGGAACGACATTCCTCGATGGTGTGTCCCTTCATGCCGGAGTGGTAAGCACAGGATTTGTTTGGGTTGATCCACTGAGAAGGGTTCTTAGGGGTGGTAGCAAGAATGAGTGTGACGTTACCGGCGACTTTGAGTTTTTCATCTAGTTGATCAATGGGCTCAGCTATGGAAGTACTGTTTTGGAGGGCGACGGTTGAAATTAGGGCGAGGTCTTGGGAAGTTTTGGCGAGTAGGTGGTGATTGGTAGTGAGAAGGTTGGGAATTGTAGGAATTGTAAACGAGGGCTGGTTGGGAGTATCTGGGTGAGGTAGGCTGATATGTGGGTGGTGGAGCTTGATATGCAGGTGAGGGTGCTTGGTATTGAGGTGAAGGTTCTTGGTAACTTGGAGCTGGTTGGTATGTGAGTGTGGGTGCTGGATATACCTGGTATTTGGGCGGGGACTTGGCTTGTTGGGCAACCATTATGGCTCCCACATCCCTTTTCTTGGACGCATCACCTGACTGCAGAGCTTTATTAGTAGCCTGTAAAGCTTCAAAGTTGGTAACCATACCGTTTTTGATGCCCTCTTCGATTTGCTCTCCCAATTTGATGATGTCAGAGAACTTGTGACCTTCGACCATCATCAGCCGCTCGTAATATTGAGGATCCTGAGCTCGTACAAATAATTTCATCATTTTGTTCCTCTTCTAAGGTTGGCCTAACCTTGGCAGCTTCTGACCTCCAACGAGTAGCATACTCGCGAAAGGTCTCCGTTGGCTTCTTCTTTAAATTCTGGATGTAGAATAGATCCGGAGCATTCTATGTGTTGAANAGTGCATCTCCTTTCAAACTCCTCATGAAGAGTTTCATGCGGATTCTTTCATCTTTTCCCACGCCAACCAATTTGTCGCAGTAAGTTCTCAAATGGACTCTTGGATCACCAGTACCATCGAACATCTCGAACTTAGGAGGTTTGTATCCCTCGGGCAGTTCAACATCAGGCTGTATGCAAAGATCTTCATATTTCAGCCACTCAATCCCTTTAACTCCTTCGACGCCCTAAACTCGGTTCGTCAACTTCTTGAGTTCCTCGGCCAAATTCCTGATGAGCCTATCCTTCTCGTCAGACTCAGGGGTATGCGGTGTGGAACGGGCCACGGTTTCCACATAAATGGGATTATTGTAGGCCTGGAAGTGGTCTTTTGTATGATCCTGGAGAGGTGGAGTCTTATGGTGACAGGCATTGCATTGTGCTGGCGTGACTTGGTCCTTGGGGTGATTCGGTTGTTTAGGGATGTTTTGTGGTAAAGTGGGGTTTGGAGCATTTGGGAAGTGGACATCCGGAACATTGAGGGGAAGTGATAGGTGAGCCAAATTCTTGACTTGGTCAAGTTCCTCTTGGAACTTCAGCAGCTTCTTCTCCAGTGGAGACATACCCTCTTGCAGAACCTGAATACCCCGACCATCAGCGATCTCAACCTGTTCATCCCTGTTGTCTTTTCTGACGTTGCTTGCCTCTGCCATCTTAGTTTTACCCTTGATTTTTCCTTTGGGAATACTAGGAGGAGGAGTAGGAGGAGGGCCCTTTGATCTTGTGCGGTAGGCGGATGATGCCAGAAGGCACGAACTAACCTTTGGGGAGGGGAATAATAAATAAAGAAAACAAAAACAAAAAAGTAATGAAGGTAGTGAGGAGTCATAAAATATTGCGATATTTAAAATGTAGTACAGAAATGTAAAGCATATCCTAAATTGGGGAACCTCTTGAGCCCGAGGTAGCCCTAGCGACAAATTAATTTGGAGAACTTAAGATGCTAAATGCCTCATTTTATTGATAATAAAATAGACAAATCCAACACGACTCTAAGAATGCAAAAAATCTAAAATGTCACTAATGGCCAGTGGCCTTATTACATCAGAAGGCAAAGTAAAGACAATCCTATCTACTTGGTCCCAGAATAAGGTAGCAACCTCCATCATCATTTCGTTAGGCTGAAAGTCGAGAATAGAGGGCAAGTTGCCCAAATGTTTCCCGACGAGTGTCTTGTCACCCGAGTGAAGATCCTCCCACCAGTTTAGCAGTTTGGGGTGGATATTGGTGACCATGCTGAATCTGGGGACCTCGTGCCTCATTTCTGCAAAACAAACCGGTAAGGCCCTTACCCCCACCAGACTCGACTATTTAACATCAATAATTAGCATGAGCATTTAGTTCTCCAAATAAATGCACAGAACGTGAAGGTGTCCGTTGGGGTTCCAGGGAAACCCAATGGACTTTGGACAAGGCTATCTTAAAGGCTATTGTGTGGACAACACATTAGCCTGGATAGGTTTGACCATGATGCATGCAACATACAATAGAGTAAGGTTTCTATGGGGTTTTAGACTGGTACCCTTGAGCGTACAACCCAAGACAACTTGTAATGGTGTAAGCCTAGGGAAGATCCTCAGCAGAGTCGCCATGCTGTCGCGCCCCTCTTTTTCCTTGCACGGGTCAGGTGCAGAGAGATCGGGTTTATGACATTTTGGACAAATCCTTAAAGGAAGAGGTTTAAGTAAGAGTCGCCACCTAACGATTTTGTGGTGCGTTAGGGCACCTAGAGTAGATAACTCATGAACTAGTTTGCATTACCAGAGATTGGGTAAGGGCTTGAAGTTATCCTAAGGGGAAGGTGTTAGGCACCCCTCAAGATCCACAATTGTGTGTCCCAGCCAAGAAGTTTTGTGAATTTGGATGGTAAACAAATAGCAAGTAAGGTTCATATAAGAGGGGATTTCAAACAAGTATGAAAATCTATAAAGGTTTTGGGAAACATTAGAGTAAAAACGTTTGAAAAGAATTGTCCTAGGTTTAAAGTAATACGGATCACATCAATGCAATACCCGGTATGTCATATCCTCAATGAGGGGGCTACACGTGGTATTAGCACACCGGTAATCATATCCGTATTCTACCCTTCCCACCTCGTAGAGGTTATTTAAAAAAGTGCGTGCTGGTCACGAAAGCTTATTGCGTGCTATTACCCGTCCCATCCTATAAGTCCTGGAGGGTATTTTGGACTACTAATGTTATAATGTGAGTACTAGGCTAAACCCCTAGGCTTTTAAAAAATAAAATTCTAAGCAACATCTAAAACAAATAGGACTACAGATATAGGAACACATAAGGCAGTTAAAGGGCTCACAGATCCCTCCACAGGTAAACACATAAATAGCACGTCTCAAACACAACCAAGGTCTCAAAGACAGGATTTAAGACAAGAGTTTTAAGTTGGAAATCAGTAGGCTTCAGAAGTTTTGGGTTTCTTGAAACTCAGTAATAAAGCAGGAAGTTTGAAAGGACAGAATAGTTTTGAGAAGAGTTATTGATTAAAAATCTAGTAATTTAAAGACAATACCAGGAATTGAAAGGTGCATAGCAGTTTAGAAGTCTTCAATAAAAAGTGACGAATAACTTTTAGAAAATCGGTAATCATAAGTAAAGCAAGATTTTAAATAAAGCAGAGTAATTTCAAACAGGAGTGACTTACTTTGAAATCCAATAATTCAAAATAGGGCAAGAACCATTAGTTTAAAGGAGTTTTAGTAAAAAAGAGAGTGAGTGCACAATTTAAAAACCCAATAATTTTAAAACAGAACAAGGATTCAAACAGAATGATCTTGAAGAGAGTGAACTGATTCTAACATCCAGTAATTCGAAAAACACACGGAGTAGGAGTCTAATAAACTTCAACAAAGAGGAAGTGAATGCATGATCAGTGATTTGAAAATAGAGTAGGAGTTTTAGGAAAAATAGAGTGAACTTCAGAAAGGGATAAAAACAAGAGTGAAGGTAGCAAAATTTTAAGGATTTCAAAAGAGACTAATTAGTTATAATATCAGCCAAGTGTAAAACGATTAATTTGGTTTTAGTGCGTATTAGGCCTAAGGTTTGCCTAGGCGGGCGTATACACTGCCTATTTGTTTTAAAGGTGAACATGCAGATTTTAGCTCTGATTTTAAAGATGTGCAGGGTAATACATTTGCAGAAATGTTTCAAACTAATTAATCATATTTTAGCGAGATTATTAGATTAGATACATATTAACTAGGCGTTTAACAGAGTATAGTTGAAAACAGACATGCTGAAATCAAAAAATCCTAAGGAACATGGTATCTAATGCATACATGAGTTCCTAAAACTTGGTTCTAAATGTGGTGCTTATGAAGATGCAGCAGCAGTAACATTACGACAGTTTTATTACTTTATTAGAGTTATTAACTGTGAGAAGGACTTATAAGATGTCATGAATATAATATATATGCTGAAATAAGAACCTAAGCATGATTTCTAATGCATTTCCTAAACAGGATGTCTATTGCACACATAGAGAAATAAATCCTATGGTCATGATCTCTATCCATTACTATACTAAACACGCATAACCCCCTTCCACAGTCACTATCCAGCCCCAATATCTGTTTACAAGTTATTACAAGCCAAGAATAACGAATTACATCATTAGAAGAAAACAAAAAGCTACTTGTTTTGGGAGCCTTCTATCAGGCCCTTTCTTCCAACCTCAATCCTTTCGAGTCTCACAGCCTTACATGGTCTGGGTGCGGCAAAGCTCCCTATGGCCCTCGTGGGTCCCTGGCCAATACCAGCACCCAGATATAATTGCCAACATTAAGCATGTGCAGTGTAGAATTACCAGCCTCAGTGTGTCAAAGTTCAGAGGGAACTCATGGGTTCCCTAAGCAATGCTCACACTGAGGGGGTAGAACCTAAGTTTTCTAGGAATAGTGTGAGGTTCCAGGAGTGAGTTTAAAAGAGGAACAGAGTTTTTGAAAAGACAGGATTCAGTGGAGAGACTTTATAAACTAAAGAGTTGTTTTGGAAAATACTTTTTGAAAACAAGCAGTAGGATCAGAGATTTAACAGGCCAGTCAAAAAATAATTTCGGCAATACACAGTCTTCACACAAGGACAATGGGAATCGGGGACAAGTAAGTCACATAATAGGCAGAAGCAGATCATAATGCATAGATTCAATAAAACCTGACTTCAACATAGTTGAAGAAATCAAAGAGAGATCAGGGAATCAGGAGACAGCAGGATGACATTAAACGACCCTAGGATAGATGCATCTAGGAATAGACAGAACATATAAGCATTACTTATTCAATCAGAGCATGTGAGTTTTAAAGAGATAAAGCATGGCAGACATTTATAGATAAAATAGAGAAATTAATTGCATGTTGAACTGCAGAAGCACAACTAGAAGAAAATTAGAAATATGACAAACTGAAGAAATAAGAAACACATTGGTTTGGAACTTGAATCTTAATTAGAACATACCAGTGAGAGAGAGCAAGCAGGATGAAAGAGCAAGACAAGAGCACAATGATTAGCCTTGGCTTATAGCCGGCTAATAGTAACCAAGAGCAAGGAAGAGTAGTAGAGCAGAGAACTTTTGTAAGAAAGAGAGAGTTCTAACACAAGTCAGTGTGTGTGTTATTGAAAAGACAAGAGTAATTATAGTTGAAAACAGGTAGTAAAATAAGGTAAGAATCACAAATCTATGGTAATAGGAGAAGGCAGAATCAAATCAGTGTAAGAAAATACACGGTTCCCTTAAGTCAAGGGATTTAAAACTCAAATGGTAAAAACACATAGCCATATAAGGTAAATAAAGTCAGCACCATAAGAATCAAGGTCTGTTAAGTAATAGGTAACTCAGAGCCAATTAACCAAAAAATATCAAGATAATTACTCCCTTAAATCAAGGGATTCAAACTCAAACGGTAAACACATAGTTATATAAGGCAAAATAAAATTAGTCAAAACTAAACAAGGAAAGACTCAGGGTTTATTGAATAATAGGGTAAACAATTAAGACTAGATCTAGAAAGCCATAATAGTTCAGTAATTAGCGAAATTTAATAAACAAGGTTGGTTAATCAATCAGTCTAAACAAAAAGGCAGAGTTTTTTAGAGCTTTGAAAGACAAATTCTCAATCATATCATTCAATAAAGAAAGCAGAGTCAATCAAGAGGGATTCATGCTCCAAATTTCAACACATATATAGAGAAGCTAATAAGCATAGCACGGACAAGTTTAGAGATGCATAAACAATCACATATAGATAACACGAGTAGGTTAGGCCTTAGAAACTCAGTAGAACATATTCGAGGTACAGAAACTTAAACAAAGAGAGAGTTATGCTAATACACAGAATCGGACATAGAAAAATTAGGGTTTTAACATAGGCTAGATAACAATCACATAATCATCACAATATGCAGAGAATAGGCTTAAGAGCGAAGATAAACTCAGTTAAAAACCAGCATAGCAGAGGTTCCGAGAAACCCTAATAAAAAAAAAAGGAAGCAAAACCTTTTAAAACTATTGAATCTTAAAGATCGAGTTGAGAATAGTGTAAAACATAAAAAAAATAAGTTTAAAAATACAGATATTTAAGAGGTTTAAGCCAAAATTAGGGTTTCATAAGAAACCAGAGAAAAATAGGGGAACCTGCCGTGAAACTCAGGGATAGTGGGTTATAGTATAATCGAATCAAAACCCCATCGGAGAAAGGCCGGAAACAATCCAAGCAGGAGCTCCAGTAGTGAGTTGGGCATGGTCGAAACCCTTAAAGGTCTCAGAGACGAGGTGAACCGGAGAAAGGAGGCGTTATGGAGGCTGGTGGTCGAAAGGATGGTGGTCGGAGGTGGCCGGAGAAGAGAGAAACTTCATTTGAGAAGGAGGTGAACAAGGAAAGTTCTAGAGAGAAGGGAGAGAGAGAGAGACCAGAGATAGATAGAGAGTCGGTCTCGAAGAATGAGGGGTCGAGAAAGGGGTAGTTAGGAATTAATTATGGTAAGAACAGATCTGGGCCGTTGATCTCATTTGATCAACGGCTCAGATTAATTGGGGGTTGGGCCGGGTAGAGAATTGATTTGGGCTGGGTCGTTGAATGGTCTGATGGGTTGGATAATTGGGTCTAAAGATTGGGTTAAAATGTGGCTAAAATTAAAATAAATGTGGCTAGATGTTGAATACCCAATAAAATAGATAATTAATTAATTAAAATAGCCAATAATTATATAAAAAATAAAATTAAGTTAAAATAGGTAAAATCACAGTAATTAACTAATATTAGGTGTAAAAATGCATAAATTTCGAATTGAAATAGTGCAAAAATGTCCAATTGGGCCATAATTGTAAAATTATTGTAATTGAAATTAAATAAGACCCAATTGGATAATTTGTGAAATAATTGAGTTTCACTAGATAAAAAATGATAATAAATAAAATATTGAGCAAGGAAATATTTTAAAACTATTTCTAGCATAATTTATGAATTATTTAAATATGAAATATTAAAATAAATAGGAAAATAATTTAATAAAAATATGGAAAAATAGGGAAAAACACTCATTATTACAAAGAGTAATTTTGAGGGCTTATATGCAAGTTTGAAAATAATTTGAGGAAAAATTGGGAATCAACGTACTTGAGAGTGACTCTAATAACCAATGCTAAGGAACGAGGTCCTCAGCTAGGTCTAAGCAATCCCAGTGCCATTTTGTTTTTCTCAAAGTGTTCCCTGCTCAGTGCTTTGGTAAAGACGTCAGCAATCTAATCTTCAGTGCAACAAAACTTCATGCAGATGTACCCTTTTTCAACATTATCTCGGAGGAAATAATGTCTCACATCAATATGCTTGGTTCTTTTGTGTTGAACCGGATTATTTGCCATGTTGAGGGCGCTGGTGTTATCACATAGTAGTGGCGCTCTATCAATGTATACCCCAAAATCCTCTAATTATTGTTTGATCCACAGCTGAGCATAGCAAGATGCGGCTGCAACATTTTCTGCTTCAACTGTGGAGAGAGCCACATAGTTTTGCTTTCTTGTCCCCCATGAGATTAGGCAAGACCCAAGGAAATGAGCCATTCCTGAGGTGATTTTCCTGTCCACCAAATAACCTGCATAATCAGCACCAGCATAACCAACAAGATTGAAATTGTCACCTGAGGGATAGTACAGAACCAGGTCCTGTGTGCCTTTGAGATAGCGTAGGATTCTTTTGGCAGCCTTTAGGTGAGACTCCTTAGGATTTGATTGAAACCTGGCACATAGCCCCGCACTAAACACAATATTTGGCCTGCTTGCAGTGGGTAGAGTAGTGAGCCAATGATTCCCCTGTACATTGTTTGGTTTACAGGAGATCCAGAGTCATCCATGTCAAGCTTGGTTGCAACTGCAATGAGGGTGTCGATCAATTTTGATTCCTCCATGTCAAATCTTTTCAGCAACTCCTTGATGTATTTCTGCTAACTAATACAGGTTCCCTTTGTGGACTGCTTTACTTGAAGACCCAGAAAGAAGTTCAGTTCCCCCATCATACTTATCTCGAACTCACTGCTCATGAGTTTGGAAAATTCCTTACACAGTGAGTCTGTTGTATCCCCAAATATAATGTCATCCACATACACCTGAACAATGAGCAGGTTCCTTCCCCATTTCTTCAGGAACAGTGTGTTGTCAATCTTTCCTCGAGTGAACCCATTGTCCATCAGAAACTTTGATAGTCTCTCGTACCAAGCTCTGGGAGCTTGCTTCAGGCCATACAGAGCTTTATCTAATTTGAACACATACTCTGGGTGTATATGACTTTCAAATCCTGGAAGTTGCTTAACATATACCTCTTCTTTGAGGAAGCCATTCAAAAAAGGCACTCTTCACATCCATTTGAAAAAAGGTGAATTCCATATGAGATACAAAAGCAATAAGAATCTAGATGGCTTCCATGCAAGCAACAGGAGCAAACGTCTCATCATAATCAATCCCTTCTTCTTGATTGTATCCTTGAACAACAAGCCTTGCTTTGTTCCTTGTGGTGTTTCCATTTTCGTCCAGCTTATTCCTGAACACCCACCTGGTTCCTATGATGGTTCTATTTGAGGGTCGAGGTACCAGGTGCCAAACCTTGTTTCTCTCAAATCGTTGCATCTCCTCTTGCATAGAAACAATCCAGTCTACATCCTTCAGAGCTTCCTTGATATTTTTTGGTTCTATTTGGGATATGAAGGCTGAAAAGGCTAGGGAGTTTCTGGTTTTGGATCTAGTTTGAACTCCTGAGTCAATGGGAGTAATTATGTTATCAAGGGTATGAGAGATTTTGTGTTTCCAATTCGGAACTTGGATTTGGTTAGTGGAGGAACTTGGTACATCAGAGGGATTTCCCTGCATTCCTTGTTCTGCAACCTGTGGAGTACCTTGCACAACATCTCCAACTCTTTCTTCAGTTACAGTGGTAATTGAGGTACCAGGTTCCTCATGTGTATTTGAGGAAGTGGTTGCACTGCCTTCACTTATTTCCCTCATCTGGCTCATCATGTCAGCTTTCCCATTTGAGACATCCGATATTTCTCTAGGAACCAAAAGTGGTTCATTGTCTTGATCATCAATATTTCTATCCTTGTTTTGGGAAGGTGTCTCATTGAATAACACGTGAATGCTCTCTTCTACACATTGGGTTCTCTTGTTGTATACTTTGTAGGATTTTCTTTGATAGGAGTATCCCAAGAAGATTCCTTCATCACTTTTTGCATCAAACTTTCCAAGTTGATCCTTCCCATTGTTCAGGACATAACATTTGCATCCAAAAGCTCTCAGATGAGTTATCTTCGGCTTTCTTCCATTGAGAAGCTCATAGGGGGTTTTGTTTAGGAGGGACCTGATTATGCACCTGTTCACCAAATAGCACGCAGTGTTGGTTGCCTCAGCCCAAAAACTTTTTGCAATCCCACTGTCAATAAGCATTGTTCGTGCCATGTCTTCCAGAGTTCTGTTTTTCCTTTCGACCACACCATTTTGATGAGAAGTCCTTGGAGCTAAGAAATTGTGAGTGATTCCATTCTCATTGCAAAAATCATCAAATGTTTCATTATCAAATTATTTCCCATGGTCGGATCTGATGCAGGTTACTTTCAACTCCATCTTCACTTGGATTTTCTTGACAAATGCCATAAATACTTCGAAGGTTTCATCTTTTTCTCTAAGAAACAATGTCCAAGTGAATCTTGAGTAGTCATCCACAATCACAAAAATATACTTCTTTCCACCCCTGCTTGGAATCCTCATTGGACCACACAGATCCATCTGAAGCAGTTCCAGAGGTTTTGATGTGCTAGCATCCTTCTTTGGCTTGAAAGATGGTTTCACATGTTTTTCTCTGGCACATGCATCACACACTCTCTGTTCCTTGAACTTTGAGTTAGGCAGACCGCGAACCAGGTCCTTCTGTATGATTTTATTCAACAAAGAGAAGCTTGCATGACCCAGTCTTCTATGCCATAGTTCCGTATCATCATCAACTGCCTTTAAGCAGTTTACCTCACCAGCTTCCAACGATTTAAGGTCAGAAACATAGATGTTCTTGTGTTGCTTGACAATCAACACTACTTCACCAGTTACTAGACTAGTAACTCCACATACTTTGGATAAGAATTCAACTTTGTTTCCTTTGTCGTAGATTTGTGAGACACTCAAGAGACTATACTTCAAACCGTTCACATAGTACACATTCTCAATTGAGTTCTTAAGAGATCTTCCAACCCTTCCAACACCGAGAATGTACCCCCTTTTTCAATTGCCAAAGGATACATCTCCTCCTTGCAGGGCTTTCAGTGAGAGTAAATTTATGGTATTTTCAGTCATGTATTTTGAGCATCCACTGTCCATAATCCATTGCAGCCCTGTTTCTCTCACTGGTCCCTGCACATAAAGATTAAGGGTTTGACTTAGGAACCCAAACAAGTTTGGGTCCCTTGTAGTTAGGAAAAGGATGAATAAGAGCTCTCCTTGTCCAAGCATGCAAGAGTCTGTTTTTCTTCGAGGGACCTGGTCCCCATGGTTTAGTCACTCTGTCAGCAAACACTTTGTTTTTTTGAAAATATTGAGCTCTGACAGGGCAACTTTCTTTAAAGTGCCCATTGTTCCCACAGTGGGTACAGAGCTAGTTGTCTGGGACAGTGACATACTTGCTGTGAGGGTTGTAAGGAATTTTCTCCTTTTGGAACCCGACCCCTTGCATGTTTCCACTATTGTTCAAGTACATGGCAGTGACAACAACTCTGGACTAGGTCCATTTTATTGATTTATCAAGATCCATTTTTAGTTTAATCATTTCATCTTGAAGTTGCTTGTTTTTCTCAAATTCACAGAACAGGATTGTTTTGACATCAGTTATTTCCTTTTCAAGCTTAATATATTTCTCACTGGCTACCTCCTTCCCTTTTCCTATGGTCACTTTCCTATGTTCTAGTTTGAGTTCCTTAATTGATTCCTCTAGGTCAGTGATCACTACCAAAAGATCATCTCTTTCTTGTTCAACAACACTTATTTTCTCAGCTAAAGTATTCTTCTCAGTGTTCAGGTTCTCCACTGTTTCCTTCAGGTCTACTACCACTACAGTTAGATCATCTCTCTCATCTTCTGCACTATTTGTTTTTTCACCTAGTGCTTCCTTTTCTTTCTCAAAATTGATTATGGTCTCTTTTAGGTCCACAACAACCACCATCAAGTCATCTCTCTTATTTTCTACATTGTTTAGTCTACAAGTTAGAGATTCTTTTTCCTTTTCAAGCTCACTTATGGTTTCTTTTAAATCTACCACACAAACAACTAGATCATCTCTAGTCTGTTCAGTTTCTCCTAGCTCTAAGGTTAATGAATCTTTATCATCAACTAGGCTGTAGTAAGCATCAATAAGAACATTTGTTAATGACATTAATTTTTTTGAGTAGGATTTCAGATTTCTCTGAACATCCCTGAAATTTACCTCATCATTTTCACCTTCTTCATCATCATCAAACTGTGCCATTAGCTCGAATAGTGAATCATACTCCTTCGCCTCGTTCTCTACTGCCATCGTGGAATTGTTGCCTACTTCTGGTTCCTCTTCTGATTCACTAGAGTAATCTCCCCAGGCAGCAAGAGCTTTCTTCATAACATTATCAGCAGCACTCTTCCAGCTGAATCGTTTGTCGGGAACCTGGTTCCTCTTGGCTATTTTGTCAGCGTTGTACTTGTAGGGCTCCTGCTTCAACAGTTGACAGTCTTTGATGAAGTGTCCAGGTTTTCCACACTTGTGGAGGAGATCATAGTTCCTTGATTTGCTTGAACTACCTCTTCTTGGTATACCCCCATTCCTTCTAACCATATTTTGAAATCTCTTAGTAAGATAAGCCATGTCACCATCTTCTTCACTTGAATCATTTTCTTCAGCTTTTAGAACCAGGTTCTTTTCCCTTTTCGGTTCTCTTCTCTCACTGCCTTTTTTCTTCTTCAACTCATATGTCTTTAGATTCCCAACTAACTCATCCATTGTTAGAGTTTGTAAGTCTTTTGCTTCAGTAACAGCATTCACTTTGCTTTCCCAAGAACCAGGTAAGACACTTAGAATCTTCCGAACTAGCTTGTTTCTGGGAATTATCTCACCTAGAGAGTGAAGCTCATTTATGATGGATGTGAATCTAGTATGCATGTCTTGTATAGACTCATCATCCTTCACTCGGAACAACTCGTACTCAGTTCTAAGCATGTCAATCTTGGACTGCTTGACCTGAGTTGTTCCTCCATGAGTAGTTTGTAAAGCCTCCCATATCTCCTTTGTTGATTGGCAGGCTGAAATTCTGTTGTACTTATCAGGTCCTATACCGCATACCAAGATTTTCTTGGCACGAAAGTTCTTCTCAATAGCCTTCCTAGCAACTTCACTGTATTCTTTCCTTGTTTTAGGCACCAATGACCCATCTTCTCCAACCTTCTTCATAGGGACGTGTGGGCCATCACAAATGACATCCCATAGTTCGTAATCTTCAGCCATTATAAAGTTGTGCATACGAGTTTTCCACCACCCGTAATATTGACCATTGAATCTAGGAGGTCGATATGTTGACTGTCCTTCTTCAAAGTTTGGTGGAGCAGCCATTACAGATCCTTTCTAGGTGTTAACCTTTTAGAAAGAACCTGCTCTGATACCAATTGATAGTTTCTAGGACTCCACAAACTGTAAAGAGACCTGGTCCTTTACCAGTTCCCTCAGAGTTATCGATAGAGACAGTAAGTAAAAGAGGCACAGGATTTTTACGTGGAAAAATCCCAACTTAAGGGGACAAAAACCACGACCTACACTGGTAGGATTTCAACTTCACTAACTTGTAATCTCAACTATTACAAGCCACTTTGTAATGACTCTCTTACAAAGATTTTGAACCACTAACTTGTAATACACTTATTACAAGCCACTTTGTTACTCACTAGTGACAAAGACTTTAACTTATGACTACACTAGTCACAACACAAACACTGATGGTTTATGATTTTAGGATACCTAATACAAAGCTTCTAAGAAAGCAAGATAGGATACAATAGAAAGAAAAACACAAGATTACAACTCAACTAATGGACGCCTAACAACATGTAGTGAAATTGGTCCGTCTTAGTGGAGTTGTCTTCTTGTTCTTGACACACTCGAGTCTTCAATGCAAGAACAACGATTCAATGCTTGAGAGAATGTTTAGTAAATGCTCAAGTGAATATGTTGTTTGTCTTCAAACAAGATATTATATCCCTGGGACATCCCAAGAAGGATGCCCATGCTTAGTTGGTACAATCTTTAACCAATGGGAAGTGACTGCTGCACTCTTACTACACTGTAGCATGTACAGTTGCAGGCAGTCACTTTTCTGTCGCAGCTTTCCAGCTTTAGAGTTGACATGTACTTCCATCAGTGAGAATGTTAAGGGATCAGGTCCTTAATCTGTTTCATGTGACTTTAGATGTACACTGCCCAGATTTCTTGAGTTCATGTTGACTGATTGTGCTGGTTACACATCAGGTACTTTATCTGGTTCTTTACATAAAAGTTTGTTAGATCATCAAAATAGAATACTAACCCATCAGATTCCTTATTAGCAATAAGACTCATGTTTTGGTTACTTAGGCATTTTATCAAACACTTGGTGGGTATAAAGTTTCATAGTCCCTATTAATGGTGTTTCTACACTCAATAACCTATCTTTTGCTCCTAGATAAATTATGTAATCTCAAATGGTTATAATCAACATCATTTTCGTCACCCATAAGATAAACAACACCCTTAACCAATAATCCACAATCAACAATCCAAACCTATAACCATTCATGTTTTTCTGTCAAACCCATCAACTCATCTCCCATGAACTAGAGTCTATAGTCATTAATCAAATATTATAATCAAGTAGAGGGGGAAGATATTACCTTTTTGACGTTCAATCCTCTTGAATTCGAGTCCTAGAGTTTCTTTTCTCAACATTGATGTCTCAATCCAATATTTAATGATTTGAAGGGTTTACCCATGTTAATAAGGTGTTGGGGAATTGAAATTAACTTAGAATCACCATTAGAACTTACCTTGTGTGAGAACGTAATTTTTTCCCTATGAAAAATACTCCAATAAAATTCACAAAAATAATTTTTTTATAATTGTTTTAATTTTTCATAGAATTTCTAGGATTTTCCTGTTAATTGTTGTTTGCATTTAGTTACATATTTAATATTTTAAAATTATAAAAAAAATACCAAAAATGTTCAAAATATTTATTGCATAACATTTTAGGTTTTATTTGCATTGTAGGAATTAATTACATTTATTAATTGCATTATTAAATGAAAATCACAAAAAATACAATGGATATTTTTACATTTTTAGCTTTTAGTTTCAAATTCATAATTTCCTTTCGTTAATTTTAAGTTAGTAATTATTTAAAATATTAGAAAAATAATAATTAGGTTAATTTTACAAATTAGGTATAAGTTAGGATTTAACTAGGATTTTTAATTAAATTTGTATATTTTAAAATCAAAGAAAACAAAGAAAAATAAATAAGGAGTTTGTTTGGTCTTAGTCAAAATTAGGCCAAAAGCCATCTCAGTGGCCCAATTACTTTAATCCCACCCAACCCAGTCCTTAATTTACACGGTCCAGTTCAGGCGATCTAAAATGACACTGTTTCGAAGACAGTTAATCTTAGCCCTTCATTTTGTTTGATCTAATGGTCCGTAATTTCCCACCCTATCCCTTAAAACTGTCCAAAAATAACCCCAAAACCCTAAAGACCAAATTCATTTTCCCCTTTAGAGCCGCCGCCAGAAATTACCATACCTAAACAGAGTTCCGTCCATGGAGGCTAAAGCTTAAACCATGGCATGGTGTAGTAAGTTGGCCTACCTACAATCCTTTTATCCTCCTCATACCTAATCCCTTACCAATTTCCCCAAAAAACCACCCATACTTCACAGATTTTAGATCTAAAAATGGCCAGAAAACCTAGTTTAATTCCTTCTGATTTCTTCATCAATTTTAAGTTATTTTGACTTGAGACTAGCATTAATTAATTATTATTGTCAAGAACAATTGATTACTGCAAGTTTTGGTTCATTACGAAAGGCGTCGGAATTCGGTCGATTTACCCTTAGCCGGGGAGAATACTCATGAGCCCAAATTTTTCTATTTCAGTGTCGGTAATCTTTTCTTTCTCTTCTTCATTTACTAATTAATTGTTTAGCTAAGTGATTTTTGAGTTTAATATTGCTTGTTTAGGTTAATTTAGGATTAATTGTTAAAGTAATTTAATTCTGGATTACTTTCTGTCTTGATGTTGATTTTAGTTGATTCAAATTTTTCTATTGTCTTGGGCCTGTTTTGGTCAAGTTCGGATTTTGTGGGTTATGGGCTAAGAAGCCCAAACCCAGGCTGATTATTAAGGGTAAATACAGGAGTCTTGCAAGGTAGTTTAGTAATTGAATTTGAGGGAATCTTAGATAGGCATATAGGAAGCTTCTAGATAATGCACAACTGTCCAAAGTGGTTAAGAAAAAGATGTTAAAAATTTGATAGAACATCTGAAAAGGACAGCTGTAGAAAATTGGTTAAAAAAGATGCTCTTTTCGCCTTAATTTTAGGGAAGGCACATGTGAGGTGAGCTCTCAGATTTTTTTCCTTATAAAAGAAGCTCTATTTCTGCATTTAGGGGACAACCTTGGATTCCCCTCTTGAGCACTCACTCTCATACATGAATACTGTACTGGTAAAAATGAATATTGCATGTAAAATTAATTATGTGGCTAACATAGCAAGACACGTGGATCACTAGGAAAACAACAGTTGGAGAAGAATATTAAAGAAGACATGAGACTCAGTAGATACACGTCAATCACCCACGAGATGAGAAGGAATAGTTACTCAAGTCTCTTTAGTGACTTGAAGAGGCACCGGTAGAATCAACCAAGATAGCAAAAAGGGAAGATTCATTGATCTTCAATTAATGATATCAATTCTCATTATGAATCAATCATTAAAGGGAATAGACATTGTACTTGAAGGTCACTATATAAAGGAAAGAAATGTCATTTGTACAGAGACGTTTTGGTTATTATTGGAATATAATTATTTTCTTGTGCTTTCTATTGATTACCTTGTCATTTCTTATTCTTATTTATAAGAGAGTATTGAATTACTTGATTATCAGTAATCCGAGTACTTCTAAAAATTAGCTTTGACTGAGAATCTAATTATTTGGTTAAACAAATTGGTTCTGTTACCAGGAACCTGATAATCTTCTCTTACTTTCCAAACTACACTCTCTCAACTGAATCATGTCGAACGTCAATGACAACAACCAGCAGGTGGAGAGAACTCCAGTTCCGTCACCTCAAGGAACCCCACGTGATTCAAGAGAAGCATCACCAGAAAGATCCATTACTCATAACAATGAGCAACATGGAAATGAACAAACTGTCGAGCAAGATGTTGTGAAGCAGTTAATTGAGGAGTACGTGAATGATGCTCTCCAGGCTTTCGTGAGGAGACTACCAGCTGTTCCACCCACACCTCCACCAAACAATACTGTAATTGTGGAAATTCCACGTTCAGGGTTGGCTAATTCTGGAAGCGGAGGAACTCCCAACAAATCACGTGATGGGAGACCAGGTATGCCTAATAATACTGATTTACAAACTTTAATACTAACCTTGCAGAAACAGGTGAAAGAACAAAACGACCGTATTGAGCAAATACCTGACGTACCACCTGTCATCAAAGGAGTTGATATCAATAAATATTCGAAACAACCATGGAAACCAAGTGCAACTCCATTACCAATTTCCAAAAAGTTCAAAATGCCCGACATCCCAAAATACGGTGGGACGACCGATCCACGTGACCACGTTACTGCGTTCACCACGAGAGTAAAAGGAAAAAATTTAACCAAGCAAGAGATCGAATTTTTGCTGGTTAAAAAGTTTGGGAAAACTCTTACCAAAGGAACGCTGATATGGTACTCTCTTTTACCTGAAAATTCTATTGACTCTTTTGCTGAGCTTGCAGATTTACTTATAAAAGCACACTCGGGTGCACAAGAAGTTGAAAAGAGAATGGAAGATATATTTAAAGTAAAGCAAGGAGATACATAATTTCTTCAAGAATTTGTAGACAGATTCCAACGTGAAAGAATGCTGCTACCAAGAGTACTTAACAATTGGGCAGCCATGACATTTGCAAGAAATTTAAACGAGAAAAGCTCAAAAGCTACAAGGAGACTCAAAGAGAAATTACAAGAATTCCCTGCCACGACATGAAATGATGTCTATAATAGGTACAGTACCAAATTACATATCGAAGAGGATATTGTAGCTCAATCAAGGGTCGAAGAGAAAACAAGTTCGAGGCAGTCAGAATCTGAGAAGAGGTCCGGTAAAAATAGTTACGAGCCCTATATGGGACCTGCGGGGCGAGAAGCTCGTTCCAAATTCGAAAACGTGCGGGCTGATCACAGATTCATAAATAGAGATTCAGGTTCGTCATCATCGAGATTCAGTAAAGATCGAGGTGAACGTAATAGGGATACTAATACAAATGCAAGGATTGGAGACTATGACTTTAATGTGAGCACTTCCGAGTTAGTCATTGTTCTAAGAAGAATGGGGGATAAGGTTCGATGGCCTAAAGAGATAAGATAAAATCCAAACAGAAGAAACCTAGATTTTTGGTGCGAATTCCATAACGATCACGGCCATAGAACATCAGGCTGCAAATTATTGCAAGGTGAGGTAAAACATTTATTGAAGCAGGGCTATCTGACGAAATTGTTCAGCGAGAAAGGAAAACAAGCATATATGAAGAATAGACAAGAACCCCCAAAACCTCCATCTCCAAAGAGAACATTAAACGTGATAAACGGTGGAGAAAAAGCCAACGACGTAACATATACAGCCGCGAGAAAAACAATGAAGTTCACAATAACTCACGGGAAGCGAACTCGTCAAACTCTGGAGGATGACAACATAACATTTGATGATACAGATGTTGATAGATTAATGATTCTCGACAATGACGCACTAGTAATATATTTACTTATACATGAAACTAATGTAAAGCTAGTTTTGATTGATCCAGGTAGCTCTCTGAATATCATTCTGTTATGAGTCGTGGAAGAGATGCTGCGATTGTGTAATTCCAAAAGCACGTTCCATATCTGGGTTTGATAACTCTATTGTTATTACAAAGGGGGAGATTGAACTAAGCACCTACGCAGAAGGGGTCATCAAAGAAACAAAATTTCAAGTGATAGACACGGATATGGCCTATAATGTGATTATGGGAAGGCCATGGATTCACGATATGGATGTTATGCCATACACATTACATCAGGTTATCAAATTCCCTTCAAAATGGGGAATTCAACAGATTCGAGATCAACAAGTTTCAAGGAACATCAACTCAGTGATACACACAAGTCAAAAAGATACGAGTGCAAATAAGAAAGATGCGGGTGCAAGTGAAAAAGATGTGGTAAATCAAATTTCAACAGAGATTGCATCAAAACAAATCGATGTGGATTCAAGAACAGATGTAATTCAGGAGCAAGAGGAAAATGAAAACACTAAAACAATGATTGAGGAGCTCGAAGCTGTTCCATTATTCGAGCAATGGCCAGATCGAAGAGTTCATATCGGAGCAAGACTGAACCTAGAAAGGAGAGGTAAGATAATTGAATATTTAAAAGCTAACGCGGATTGTTTTGCATGGTCCTATTCAGATATGACAGGTATACCACCGGAGGTGATGACTCATATATTAAATGAAGATCCATCATTCGTACATGTCAAACAAAAGAAGAGGAAGCAAGGATCGTTCAAAAATCAAGTGATCGATGAAGAGGTACAAAAACTCTTAAAGATCATTTCAATACGTGAGGTAAAATATCCTAATTGGTTAGCTAATACTGTAGTAGTTCCGAAAAATAATGGTAAATGGAGAGTGTGTATAGATTACACTGACTTAAATAAAGCATGTACGAAGGATTCATTCCCTTTACCACATATAGATCAATTGATTGATGCTACCGCAGGTCACGAATTATTAAGCTTTCTAGATGCGTATTCTGGTTATAAACAAATAAAAAAGGACTCCTTAGACAAAGAAAAAACTTCATTTATTACAAACAAGGGGACTTATTGTTACAAAGTCATGCCTTTTGGCTTGAAAAATACTGGAGCCATGTATTAGAGACTAGTGACCAAGATGTTCCAAGAACACCTAAGGAAGATGATGGAAGTGTACATTGATGATATATTGGTCAAATCTACGCAAGCAGAAGACCATTTTCAATATCTTTCAACTACCTTCGAGATTTTTCGCAGATATAATATGAAACTGAATCCAGAAAAGTGTGATTTTAGCGTGGCTTCAGGTAAGTTTTTAGGTTTTCTCGTATCTAATAGAGGAATTGAAGTAAATCTTGCGCAGATTAAAGCTATTGAAGAAATACCTGATATACTTACAAGCAAAAAAGAGGAACAAAGGTTGACAAGTAGGATTGGAGCTCTGGGAAGATTCATCTCACGGTTTTCAGAGAAGAGCTTCAAATTCTTTTCACTGTTAAAGAAGCAAAATCAGTTTGAATGGACTGAAGAATGCCGACAAGCCCTCAAAGATTTGAAGGAATATTTATCAAATCCTCCCCTACTGTCTAAACCAAGAGATGAATAAAGACTATTTATATACCTTGCAGTCACAGAGGTGGATGTAAGTGAAGTCTTAGTAAGGGAGGACAAAGGTAAACATTCTCATATTTATTATGTTAGTAAATCTTTATTAGATGATGAAACTAGGTATCTACATCTAGAGAAACTTGCTTTAGCATTGGTCATGGCAGCTAGAAAGTTAAGACCATATTTTTAATGTCATCCTATCTCCATAATAACTTCATATCCTTTAAGGAATATTTGCATAAACAAGAATTGTCAGGAAGATTAGCCAAGTGGGAAATAGAACTAAGTGAATATGACATTATTTATCAACCTAGAACGGCAATAAAATGTCAAGTTTTAGCAGATTTTGTCGCAGATTTTAGTACAAAAATAATTCCTCAAGTAGAAAAAGAATTTCAAATTTTTACTGGAGCTAATCCAGGTATGGCTTAGGTATTGTCTTAATCCCACCCTCAGGTGAAAGTATAAGACAAGCAATTTAGTGTTATCCTATAACTAACAATGAAGCAGAGTATGAAGCTGTAATAGCAGGGTTGGAATTAGCACGAGAACTCTCCATAGAGAAAATCGTGATATAAAGTGACTCTCAATTAGTGGTCAATCAGACGCAGGGGACTTACACTGCTAGAGAGGCATGAATGCAACAGTACTTGAAAAAGGCACGAGAACTGCTCAAGCAATTCCAGTCATGGAAGATTGTGCAAATACCCAGGGAAGAAAACATGGAAGCAGACGTGTTGGCTAATTTTGCTTCAGTTGCAGAAGTAACAAGTGAAGAAAATGCCATTGTAATACATATATTTCGTTCAGCACTTGACCAGGATAAACACGAGGTAAGCTTTAATAATTTAACCTGGAATTGGAGAAGCGAGATTGTTAATTTTTTGCAGTATGAGATCGTACCTGAAGGCAAGAAAGAATCTCAAGCGCTTCGACGAAAAGTTGTTCGTTACTGTCTAATCCGAGATAATTTATATCAAAAAATGTTTGGCAGTCCTTTAGCAAGATGCCTTGGACCCAATCAAACGGAGTGCGTGATGAGAGAAGTACATGAAGGACATTGCTGAAATCACGCAGGTGGAATATCTTTTGTTAAAACACTAATCAGAACAGGATACTACTGGCCTAAGATGGAAGAGGATGTAGAAAATTTTGTAGCCAAATGTGATAAATGTCAATGATATGCTAACAATATGCATCGACCTGCAGAGTTATTACATACAATTATTTCCCCATGGCCATTTATGAAATGGGGAATGGATATAGTAGGGCCTTTACCACAAGCTATTGGAAAGGTACGGTTCTTATTAGTGTTAACAGATTACTTTTCAAAATGGGTAGAGGCAGGAGCTTTCAAACAGGTACGAGAAAAGGAGGTAAAAGATTTCATCTGGCGAAACATTATATTTTGGTTTGGAGTTCCAAAGGACATTGTATGTGATAATGGCCCATAATTTATAGGCTCGAAAATCATGGAGTTCTTTCAAAGTTGGCAAATTAAACGAATAACATCTTCACCTTATCATCCCGTGGAAAGTGGTCAAGCAGAGTCAACAAATAAGATTATAATCAACAATTTGAAGAAAAGATTAGAAAACTCAAAAGGGAATTGGCCTGAGGAATTACCAGGAGTATTATGGGCTTATAGAACCACAGAAAAATAGTCACGGGAGAACACCATTTTCACTTGTATATGGTTAGGAGGCTTTAATCCCAGTTAAAATTGGAGAGCCTAGCACGAGATTCACATTGGCAACAGAAGAGTCAAATGATCAAGAGTTAAGAACAAATTTAGACTTACTCGAACAAAGAAGAGAGGCAGCTTTAATACAGATGGCAGCACAAAAGCAAATCATAGAACGATACTACAACAGAAAGTCTCACCTCAAGTACTTCAAAACTGGTGACTTCATTCTTAAAAAGGTTTTCCAATCAGCAAAAACAACCGGAGCAGGCAAGTTAAATCCAAATTGGGAAGGGCCTTATAAAGTTCGAGGTATTGCTGGAAAAGGTCCCTACGAGTTGGAAACCATGGATGGTAAGGTCCTACCCTCGAGCTGGAATCTTGTTAATTTAAAGAAATACTATTTCTAAGCAAAATAAATACCCCCGGTCAGATAACGCCTAATTACAATTTTTATTTTGTACAGTTAAAATTATACTAACAATTATAGATGATAGAAAAAAAGCTAGCCCACACCAAATGATGGTATTAGACTTGAAAGACATGCGGAAGTAACATAATTCCCGGTCTAGGGTTACAACCTTTCTGATAGAA
Source organism: Nicotiana knightiana (assembly GCA_005239525.1). NCBI lineage: Eukaryota > Viridiplantae > Streptophyta > Magnoliopsida > Solanales > Solanaceae > Nicotiana > Nicotiana knightiana. Next base: position 144,978 of record ML417069.1, on the reverse strand, counting down.
ATATAAAGGGGTTAAGCAGTCATCGTCTAAATTATATATACCTCCGAGTCTCGTATGTTTTTCCTTTTCAGGAAATGGACTACATGGAAGGAATAATCAAGTGCTCGAGATTTTATACTACAAAGCTCAAGCTCTTGAGGGACTATATATCTATATATATATATATATATATATATATATATATGGAAGGCAAAGAAGACTAGAAAAAATCAGAATTCAAATCAAGCCTAAGGTCTACCCAACAAATCGAAAGACAAGAGTAAATTCAAAGATCCAAAAATGTAAGCCTGATTAAAAAACCTATGAAGAATACACTCGTGGATGAAAATTTCAAAACCTTATGTGTTTAGGTTAAAGGCAATATTTAGTCACGGGTTGCAAGATATACCCTTGAATTTTTTACAAATCTGTTGTAAAGAAACCAGTTACGAAAGAGTTATAGATGATATTTGAATACATGTAAAGTATTATATAATTTGAAAGTTCGAATGATACAAAACTTTTCTCTTTCGTATGTTTACACCATTATGAATTTGAGACGACTTTTTCATTAAGTGTCGTTCATAAAAGGCCCCCCTTTTATAAATCATGCTTGTTTCAAAAAGACACAAAGTACTGAAATATTTTTAATGCACAATAATAGAGTAGTACAGAAACTCGAAATAAAATATCACAGAAGTTGAAAAAAAACTTAGAAGATGATATTATAATAAATTGGTTAAAACTAAGTATAAACTTAGTTCCAACTTGTTTGTTTTATACAAAGAACCCCAAAACGGACTAGGGGTAAGATTTTCCAAAAAATTACCCCCAAATGGGACCGGGGGTAAACCTCCAATTGTTCCATCAATAAAAAAAAACAAAGAAACACTTCAAACTTTTTCACTTTCACTGTGGGGCATATTGGCATCATCACCAGAAGGAATAGCAACTTGAGCAGGGGAAAGTTGAGCAATAGCTTCGCCAGGAGTGATTTCTTCACCTTCGGGAGTACCAACCTCAGGTGAAGAAAAGCTTTGACTTTTCTGGGTCTTTTCAATTATCTCTCTAGTCTTTGCAATCTCAGTTTTTAAGACAAAGCCTTCCTGGCTTACTTCCATTAATTTTTGAGGTGAGTGTTCAGAAAAGACCAGCTAACATCAACAGTGGCTTTATCTTCAAGGGCCTCATAGTCTTTTTCCCACTGCTCAACCTCAGCTTTTAATTCATCCTTCACGTTCAAGGCAACATCATAAGAAGCCTGTAGGGAAGCAAGAGATCTCTCTAAAAATTTAACCTTGTCTGAGGAGACACGAAGATCTTCCGGAGTTTGCATGAGCATTTGAACAAGCTCCCTAGAGTAAGCTTCTTTTTGGTTCAACAATTCCTTTAAGCTCCTAATATCTTCAGAAGCCTTGGAAAGCTGCTCAGCAAATGCAGATTCTTATCTTTGCCTCCTAGTTGGATGAGGCTTTCTCAACCGCCAATTCCGCTGCCATAACCTTTACTTGATGCTCTAAGGTACATTTTTCTTCCTCTAAAACCTCCATCTCAAGTTGAAGACCCTCGAATTGCTCTTTCCAATTGTCTGCCTCAGTGTGGTAATCATTCATCAACTGCTCCGTGTGGACAATCCTTTTCATCATCTTCGTATCGATGAGGTTTATCTAAACAATGAAAAAGACAAGGCTTATACCTTTAAAGATGAATGTACAATATCATTCATCCACTTTAGGGAACTGTGACCTTCCAGTTTTGACTTCTCAACTAGGTCAATCAGTGGTTTCATCCATACGTCAGCTTGGCCTGATTTCTTCAAAAGATTACCATCGACAGCAATCTCGATGGTAACTTGTGTCATCGCCCTACCGCTACTAGAGGAACCAACTTCAACATAGGAAGTTGTGGCAGTAGGAGCAGTCGAGGAAGTCAAAATAGCCTCGGGCGGAGCAGTGGCAGCAGCAACAGGTACGGGCAACTGAGGTTCAATTGGAACAGACACAGGAAAAGAGGCAAGAGGCGTTTCCTTATAAATAAATCCAAAGCTTTCTTCATCAAATCCACGAGAAAGAGTTGTTCAGTAAAGTCACGGGGTGTTGCAGGCATCCCTTCGTCAGAACTCACTAAGGTAGCACTCTCAAGCTCGAGCATAGGAACATAACTAGGAGGGGGAGTAGCTTCGTCATCAGAAACAACTCGTCTTCGAGCTCGTGGCTTACGAACCAATGAGCCTTCATCCCGTTCCTCTTCGTATTCAGAGTTCTGTGGTCTATTAGCCTTTCTTTTTGACGAAGAACTCAATATTATCTCTTGAGCCTTTGATACAGAGAGCCTCAAAGCAGTGATTGATGCAGCACTCACACCCCCGATGGGAAACCCTAACAAATAAAAGGGTTAATAAATTTCAAGGTAAATATGAAGATAATGAAGAAAGTGAAAGAGAAAGTTACCGTGAATCTTAAATTTCCATCCAAATCTGTTTGAAAGGTATTTCCAGGACCCTTCTTCCATTGGAGCAACTGTTAACAATTTTTCTACCCAACCACGAAAATTAAGAATCTCCGCAACAGTTCCCATGGTTGATGAAAAGGAAAAGTAAAACAGTTACGAGAATTCAGATTCTTCATAAAAAGAAGAGAAATAAAAGATTAAAAGGGATATTTACGTGCAAAGTTGCACTTCTCAGAGAAGGGCATGTTCTCTTCACATACTAACCCACTTGTAGGAGCAGCAACAAATCGGGCATACCATCCACGATCTTTGTCATCTTCAGGGCTAACTAAAACCCTCTTACTCCTCGCCACGAGAGTAAAAATTCCATGACGGAATAATTTGGGAGAGTAAAGATAGATCAATGGTAAAAGTTGAAGGGTAAAGAAGCAGGTTTGTCAAGTATCTAAGGCATGCCACAACCCTCCATACAATTGGATCAATTTTTCCTAAACACACATAAAAAAGGGAAAAACTCAATAATGACTGGATCAATAGGTGGCCTAAAATCTAATGTGAAGGGATATGCATACACAAAATAAAAACCAGTTTTAAAGAAAGTGATCCTTTGATTTTCATTGGGGACCAGAATCGGGAAGTCAAATTTCCAATAGCAATCTCTACGCACAATAGAAACTAAACCCTCAGTGATCTGGGAAGGGTAAACATCAGCGTGATCGTGAGAAGTCATGAAAGTAACCTGATTTTTAATTAATTCCCTATCAGTGACAAAGGAAAGTTCAGCAGGAACAATCTCGTCTACAGTAGGCTCACGAAGCGGTTCACTAGAATCCCTACTTATAACGGAAGATCTATGTGAAGATGAAGCCTAGTTCTAGAAGACGATGAAGGAGTAGTGCTGAGTTGACAAGAGGAACCACGAACAGACATTGACCCTAAACTATATAAGCTACCACCTCTCCTACTCCTGATAGGAACAGAAGAAAGGGGAAGTTCATCTACAATAACAACTTTTCGGGGATCATGATTTGAAGAAGACATATTCGTATGAGGAAGTAGTACGTAATGAAGAACAAGAATAAGTTGTGAATAAAGAGCACTAAAAAAGTTTTTTGTAAAAGCAAAGGCAAAGGATGTACTTATACGCAGAAGTAACCGTCATGTAAAAAGGGTAATGATGGAAACGACATTATGAAAATTGTCACTTCGTGACTGATGCAGCCGCAAAAAATCCCTAAAACTCGCTGAAGAGTTGCAGAGCCAAACGATGACTGCCACGTGTCACATACATTAAATGGAAGTGACATACGACGCATTGGTTTAGAGGAAGATACAATAGAACGTGAGAAATGACGGCAAAAAATTCCCGCCTTAAATAAGATCCACTTCCCAAATATCCAATTACTGAATAATTGACAAGTAGGGGGACTATCTGTATTGGTAAAAATGAATATTACACATGAAATTAATTATGTGGCTGACATGGCAAGACACTGGATCACTAGGAAAACAACAGCTGGAGAAGAGTATTAAAGAAGACATGAGACTCAGTAGATACGAGCAAATCACCCACGAGATGAGAAGGAACGGTTACTCAAGTCTCTTTAGTGATTTGAAGAGGCATCGGTAGAATGAACCAAGATAGCAAAAAGGGCAGATTCATTGATCTTCAATTAATGGGCATGGATGATTACAAACGTTATAGAATCTTCACGAAACAGTTACGATTACCAATTATAAAGTTTCATTAATGATATTAATGCTCATTATGACTCAATCATTAAAGGGAATAGACGTTGTACTTGAAGGTCATTATATAAAGGAAAGAAATGTCATGTGTACCGAGACGTTCTGATTATTATTGGAATATAATTATTTTCTTGTGCTTTCTATTGATTACCTTGTCATTTCTTATTCTTATTTCTGAGAGAATAACGAATTACTTTATTATCAGTAACCCGAGTACTTCTAAAAATTAGCTTTGACTGAGAATCTAATTCTTTGGTTAAACAAATACACTAGAACTTTCAGAAAAGAAAAAAATCCCTTCCATCGCACCTTCATTTCAAGAACAGAAATGCATTTGGGAATTCCAGCCTAAATAAAAATAAATTAAAAAAAAAAAACCAAAAAAGGGCTTCTTAGTTGGCTTCATTTTCTGCTTTTTGTTTTTCACTTTTCTGGTTTCTTTTGGAGTTTGATCTAGCATCATTTCCTGTTGTTTCTGCTGCTGTTATTTTGATACTGTTGTTGCTTCAGTTTGTTTTGTATCTTTGTTGTTCTTGCTTTAATCAGGTATTTCTTTTAATTTTGGACTACCAATTGGATGTGAAATATACTTGTATGGAAGAGATATGTGTATTGTGGAGTTGAGGAAAGCAGTCATGTTCAACTTTTAATTCTTGTGTTCTTTCGAGCCATTTAGCTCTTTTTTGCTTCGTATTCTGCTTAGAATTAGTGGACTTTGGCTATCTATCTACACATAAGTTTACTTATATTGAAGATTGATAAGTTTATAGTCCGTTTACTGCTGACTAAATATGGAGATTCGACACCAAATTGATTATTTTGTGTAATGCATGTTTGTAAATTGTAATTCGAAATCTACTTGTTTGTTCAGCAAAAGCGTTTGTTTGCATATTTTGAACGATTTTATTTTATTTTATCAAAGAATCGCATTGGCTCGTTTGGCACGCTAACAGTTCATGACTTTGAGCTACTTATTCGTCGGGGCTCAACTATAGGCCCGTTTGAAAGCTTGTAATGCGTCAAGCTAATTTTGCTTGAGAATCTTATAAAAATGTCCCAAATAAGTCTCAACTTATAAATCTCTAGCCATTAATTATATACTTACTAAAACTAGTTAAGCACATATAGAAATTAAAATTCTAAGTAAATATAGTTCTTTCTCTCCAAGAATCACATGTAAAGATTTTCTTTCATATGTTTAAGCTTGATTAGCAATATTAGATGCAAGACGGAAAGAAAATTTCATGGATGAAGTATCAAATAAAGTGATGAAATACAAAAATAATATATACAAGATTCCAAAAATCCCCACAAAAACAGATGTTTTTCAATGGGTATGGTTGAAATTCATTGAAAATATATAGATAAGTCAATATACAAAATTTGAGGAAGATTAGAGGTGATTTGGACTGATTTGATATCAAAATTCATAGTTAAAATCGAGTTCAAAAAATGCTTTTGCGACACATGTATCAAACATGTATCTCCCACACAGGTATACATGTGATACGTATTTGATACAAATAAGATACATATGTGATACATAAATAATACACAGTGTGGTACACACATCATTTTTTTCATTTTCATCTTTTACTTCGAATTTTCAATTCAAACCACCTCAAAACTCCATCAATTCATCCCAAAACTAATATTCAAACTCCTCAAGATGTACCAAATCTATTCTAATAACACACACTCAAAAGAAAGCAAAAATTTGATATTTTTCTGCTACAAATAACTAATTGGCTAATATTAGTAATATTTGGCTAATATTAATAATAATTTATAAATTTGTCAATTTTTATAATAAGCTACTTATAAAGGAATATAGCCGGTAATTTCCCAATTTCCTTCTAAGAGCCCATTTATGCCTTTACTTTATTTTGAGAAAACGACATGGAAATATAGCCTATTAAATTTGTGGGGTTCACATAGGTACCAATTAACTGAGTAGGATACATTAATTCAAATTTGATTAACCATAGTCAAAACGCAACGTAGAACTCCACTGAATTACGAGATTAGCTGTGTAGTTGTATATACACTTTACCCAATGTATCATGCTTCGGAACAATTCTCAAAATTTGATTAGGATAAGCAACTAAAATCGCTGGTATGCTTAGGCACATTTTTTAATAAATAAATTATGACAATTATGTATACGTTTGCGTTAAATAATTACGATTACAAAAATAAATTAAAATACGCATTCACGCGACTTTGGCCAAACAATCATCTTAATTAATAAAGTGTAATTAATTGTTACACGTTCGCGTGACATGATTTTAGTGCCCCAAATAAAACGAGTTTACACACGTGCGATCCGTTTCCAAGATAAATCCATAAACAACATAATTAAAAAGCGGTAAAAGGTTAAACGCACATAGGTTCTAAAAATACGTAATTGAACAATTTAATTAGGCCGAGTATGATCAAAGTGACCGTGCTAAAATCACGAAATCCGCGAATGCCTAACACCTTCTCCCGGATTAATAGAATTCCTTACTCGGTGTTTTGATTTTCGCAGACTTTAAAATAGAGTCAAATTTCCTCGATTTGGGATTCTAAAATAAACCGGTGACTTGGGAAACCATAACAATATCCCAAGTGGCGACTCTGAAATTGAATAAATAATACTATTTCGAATAATGTCACTTTAATTGAAAATACTCCCTATCCCCCGGGAAAAAGGAGGTGTGACACCTTGGATGGTGGTGGGACCTTTGAGGAGTTAGGTTTTTTGAAAGCTTCCCTTTCTAGAGCAAGTTTTTGTGTTTTGGGGTGTGGGAGACGAAGTAGGGCTTTAAAAATGACCCCCTACGTGTGCTCCCGCGCACTTGAAGGCCCAACCGCGCAGCTAACGCGCAGAAAGGCAGTAGCACTGCCACAAGTGCGTGACCGCGCACGGGACGATCCGGCGCGCACCTGGCATGCATACTACGCATTGCTGAGTAAAACGCACACAACATTTTTTACAGAGATCCATACAGGCTCCACAATATATCGTTGGAAAACTATTTTAGAGGGCTACAACTGCCGTGTTTTGAGTATTCCCAAATGCCTTATAGAAAAATCCTGCTGCAAAATAGACCTTTTATAAACTTAATCGATTTTAACGAATCTTATACACCTCACTCTCCGTCGTGATTCTAAAATAACTATTTCCACCCATTCTCATATCGATAGAACTTCACATGTCCAAAATATATCATTTCTACTCATTTTGACACATTCATACCTAAGCCGAATTTACAAGGTGTTACAAAGTCGTGGGCTATAGCACAATAAAATCTGAGAATCGAGCGGAATTCAAGTTTTATGGCCCTAAAACACCAAAAAATAAGGAAATTTCATGGAGAGAAGGTGAATATTGTACCTGAGGTTGTTTTTGATGGTCCGAAATTTTTTTTATGCAGTTCGAGTCTGGTGTCCCTGGCCTATGCGGAAGGCGTGGGCTATAGCACATGAAAATCAGGGAATCTGGTGGAATTCCTATTTTATGGCCTTAAATGCAAAAAACGAGGAACAGTCAAGGCAGGTAGTGACAAATGTTTTTAGGTCATTTTTTATGGGCCGACAAAATTTTAGACGGTCCAGGTCCATGCGCTCAGGCACACGTGGTAGGCGTGGCGTATAGCACATGAAAATATTGAAATCGGGTGGAATTCTAGTTTTATGGCCCTAAAATATCATAAAATGAGGAACGATCATGGTGGGGCAGTGATTAAGGTTCCTTAGGTCATTTTTTGATGGTCTGAAAAAATTATTAGTGGTCCGGGTCTGACGCCCATCCCCACGCGGAAGGCGTGGGCTAAAGCACACGAAAATCAGGGAATCGGGTGGAATTCCCGTTTCATGTCCCTAAAAAGCCAAAAAATGAGGAACGTTTATGTCGATTAATGTTCCTCAGGTCATTTCTGATGGACCGATAAATTTTTTGGCGGTCCGAGTCAGGGCTCCAGATGTATTGGTAAAAAGAGAGTTTCACACGTAAGCCAACTCTTGACAACTCAGCCAGTTATGTGGACACAGGAGAACGCAACAGCTGGATGTGATTCTTTGAAGAGGTACGGAATAAAGAGGCACGATTCAATAAACCCACGAGCTCATCAGCCAGGGGAAACTCAACCTGATCAAAACAGGGAAGAGACACGGTCAGAATGAATCTGGACAAAGCTACGGGCAGATTCAAGGACCCACAATTGATTACTCGTATGTTATGTAACCGTACCACAATTATCGTTATCCTTTGTAACGCCCCATTAATGTCATAATTAGTCATTTGGGCAATCATAGCAAGAGTTGTATGTTATATCAAGGAATCTCCTATATAAGGGACGGGAATACAGCTTGTAAAGGCATCTGATTCTCGAATACAATCTACTGTGCTTTTCTATAGATCTGCAATATTGTCTATTACTTGTTTTTCTCTATTTACTTGATTATCAGTAACTCGTGTTCATCCTAGAAATAGCTTTAGTCAAAGGACCTAATTCTTTGGTTAAACAAATTGGTTCCGTTACCGGGAATATGATAATTTTTGTTTGCTTTTCAAGCGATATCCTCTAAACTATGTCGAACTCCAACGACAACAACCAGCAAAGGAATGGAACCCCAGTTCCATCACCTTCAAGAACCTCACGTGATTCAAGGGAACAATCCCCAGAAAGATCCAATAACAACAATGATAGTAATGATCAAACGGTGGAACAAGATTAAGTAAAGCAAATTATTGCAGAGTATGTGAGCCAAGCTTTGCAAGAATTTACGAGGGGATTACCGGCAGCGTTACCTTCACCACCGACACCACCGACACCACCCCCCTCCCCCAATAATACCATCACCATGGAAAATCCTCAATCTTGATTGGCAAACTCAGGAAGGGGAGATACTCCTAATGAATCTCTCGAAGCGAGACCAGGTATATCTAATAACTCTGAATTACAAAATTTACTACTACTAATGCAGAAACAGATGAAGGAGCAGAACGATCGCATCGAACAAATTCCTGGAGTACCGCATATTATCAAAGGCATTGATGTTGATAGGTATTCTCATCAACCTTGGAAGCCAAGTGCGGCACCTTTTCCTATACCCAAGAAGTTTAAAATGCCCGACGTTCCCATATATGATGGAACAACTGACCCACATGATCATGTGACTGTTTTCACTACTAGAGTAAAAGGAAACAACTTAACAAAATAAGAGATTGAATCAGTCCTTGTCAAAAAATTTGGGGAAACACTTACCAAAGGAGCCCTAACTTGGTATTCTCTTCTCCCTTAAAATTTTATTGACTCTTTTGCTGAGCTTACAAATTCATTTTTAAAAGCACTCTGGTGCACAAAGAGTTGAGAAAAGAATGGAAGACATATTCAAAATAAAATAAGGATACACAGAGCTACTCTGTGAGTTTGTAGACATGTTTCAACGAAAAAGAATGCAGTTACCCAGGGTGCATGATAATTGGGCATCCATGACATTTGCAAGAAACCTAAACAATAAAAGCTCAGAAGCCACGAGACGACTTAAGGAAAGTCTAAGAGAATTCCCCGCTACAACATAGAACGATGTATATAACAGGTATAGTACTAAACTCAGAATAGAAGAAGATATCATTGCTCCAAGAGATGAAGATCATTCCAGATCCAGACGTTCTGAATCAGACAGAAGATCAAGTAAAAACAGGTACGACCCTTACTTAGGACCCCCAGGATGTGATATTCGTCCCAGGTTCGAAAACACTAGGTCAGACTATAGACCACCAGGAAGAGACGTAGTCTCATCCTCATCTAGATCCAAAAAAGATCGAGATGAACGACCTACAGGTAATACTCGAATTGGGGATCATACCTTTAATATAAGTACCACTGAGCTTGTCTCAATATTGAGGAACATGGGATACAAGTTTAAGTGGCCCAAAGAGATGAGATCAATTCCAAATAGAAGGAACCCAGATCACTAGTGTGAATTCTGTAACGATCATGGGCACAAAACTGCGGATTGCAGATTTTTACAAGGTGAAGTAGAAAATTTATTGAAACAGGGCTATTTAACAGAATTGTTTAGTGCTAAAGATAAACATGCATATATGAAGAACATGCAGGAGCCCCCAAAGCCTCCTTCTCCAAAATGAACCGTCAACGTGATACACGGAGGTGAAGACGTAAACGGAGTGGTCTGCTAAACGACCATAAAGTTCACAATTACAGATGGGAAACGGATTCGTGAAAATCAGGAAAAGGACGATATAACCTTCGATGATGTAGATATCGACGGATTAATGCTTCCTTACAACGATGCTCTGGTAATATCTTTACTTATTCATGACACTAACATAAAGAAGTGTTGATTGATCCAGGCAGTTCAGTCAATATCATTTTGCTAAGAGTCGTGGAAGAAATGCTATTGGGGAATCAAGTAATCCCACGGGCACGATCCATATCAGGGTTTGATAACTCTACGATTATAACAAAAGGAGAAATTGAGCTTAGCACTTATGCTGAGGGGGTGATCAAAAGTACTAGGTTCCAAGTCATCGATACTGACATGGCTTATAACGTAATCGTGGGAAGGCCATGGATCCACGACATGAAAGCAATACCATCCACCTTGCATCAGGTAATTAAATTTCCCTCTGAATAGTGGATTCAGCAAATTAGAGGCGATCAGCAAACCGCAAGAAATATAAACTATGTGGTACACTATAACAAGAAAATAGAGGTGGAAGAATCATGAGATAAGGGAATCTCCCAAGCGGATAACACCGCCCAAACAGACATGGAAGAAATTACTACCCAAATAGGTACGAAAGGTATTATTGCTGAAATAGGAAAGAAAATACTTACGAGAAGGTGAATCAAGTTACCACGGAAGGTGCATTAGACCACACGGATGCAGATTCCAGACCGGACGTCATTCATGAACCAAAGGAAGATGAGCACATCAAAACAACTATGGAAGAGCTCGAAGCTGTTCCATTATCTGAACAAAAGTCTGAACAGAAAGTGTATATAGGCACGAGGCTGGGCTCCGGTCGAAGAGGTAAGTTAATTGATTATTTAAAGGCTAATGCAGACTGCTTTGCGTGGTCCCACTCAGATATGACAGGCATCCCACCAGAAGTGATGACTCATAAACTAAATGAAGATCTATCCTTCGTACCTGTTAAGCAGAAGAAAAGAAAGCGAGGACCATTCAAGAACCAAGTGATCGACGAAGAGGTACAGAAACTCTTGAAGATTGGTTCGATACGAGAGGTAACGTACCCTAA
>ML417069.1:46292-133433 GCA_005239525.1 Nicotiana knightiana | reverse complement strand
CATCACCAGATGATGATATTAGACCTGCAAAGACGCGAGGAAATAACACAATTCCCGGTCTAGGGTTACACTTTTTGATGGACGTTTTAAAGGGTTAAGCAGTCATCATCTAAAAAACTATATACCTTCGAGTCCGGAATGTTTTTCCTTTTCAGGAAAAGGACCATAGGGAAGGAATAATCAAGTGCCCGAGATCTCATTCTTCAAAGCTCAAACACTTGGGGGACTATACAGTATGGAGGGCTAAGACGAAGCAAAGAAGGCTATCAGAAAGTCAAAGGCTCGAGCCTGAAGACCCATCTACCCAACGAGACAAGTGATACGAGCAGAATCGAAAGAGATCAAAAAGAGTCATCCAAATACAAAGCCTAATGCAAAAATGCAAAAAACCTTCGAACATGTTCAGGTTGAAAGACAAAATATTAGTCACGAGGAAGAAATGTATATCTTTATACTTATTCAAAATTGTTGTAACAAAAACAGTTAGGGGTAAAAGATCATCATCAGTGTACTCATTCAAAAACTATTATGATTAAAAACAGTTACGAAAACTTTGTACTTATAAAGAAACTGTTATCAAATAAAACAGTTACGAATAAGAAAACATTTCCCTCGTATTTATTATAAAACTGTTTCCAACAAAAACAGTTGCGGGTAGAAACCCCAAACTTTATAAAAACTGTTACTAGCGAAAAACAGTTGTTCCCTTGTATCAATATCGAAAACCTATTACCTATGAAAAACAGTTACAAAATACAAGTGTGTATCAAATCTGTTAAACAAAAACAGTTGCAACATGAGTTTTAGATGATAATCTAACACACGTAAAATGTCGTGGAAGTTCAAACAAAAAAAACTTTCCTTGGAAACATCCTTAAACATGTGTAAAATTCCTATCACTCTATTGCATTATCATGAAGTTGAGACGCCTTCTTCATGACAATCATAAAAGGTCCCTCTTTAATAAATGAAGCCTACTACAAAAAGGCTCACAAACACCGTACCTACTATGAAAAGGTACGAGTGATTACAACATCCTCATGCAAAAATTCAGAGGTAACAACAAAAACCTCAAAAAATAAAGCATGCAAAAGACTTAAAGAGTGAAACAGAAACTCAACGGAAAACAAAAGTCATACTAGCATTAATATATTAAAACGGCTAAGCAAAAACTAAGTATTAACTTATACTTAGCCGTATAGAATTTTTATACATTGAGGTGCCCCTAAGTGTCATTTGGGGACTTTAAAGAGATCCAAATTTACCCCCGATGGGACTAGGGTAACTACCAATTGAGACAAAGATAAAAAAAAAGGGGTGAACCAACTAAACTTCTTCAGGAGGGGGTTTGACTTCACTGGCAGAAGGAGCGGGAGCAACTAGGGATGAAGAGGCACGAGAAGCTGGAGTCTCACCATCAGGTGAAGATAGGTTATGACCTTGTTGAGCCTTCTCCATGGCTTCCTTAGTTTTAACTATTTCAGCACTAAGGTCGAAACCCTCTTGACTCATTTCCGTCAATGTGTCAAGGCGAGAATTCATATACGCCCAGATCACATCAACAATAGCCACCTCTTCAAGATATTCATAATCCCTTGCCCATACTTGAAGCTCATCTCTCAATCTGTCCTTCTCCATTTCAATAGCTGCATGTGCGGCCCTTAATGGTACAATCGACTCCTCCAGAGTTTGAACTTTATATAAATCCTTATGAAGGTCCTCTTGAGTACGAGTGAGTGATTGCACGAGCTCGCCTGAGTATTCCTCCTTATGCCCCAACAAGTTTTTCAAGTCTCTAATCTCCTCTGAGGCGCGGGACAACTGCTCAGCATATGAGGACTCCAGAACACTCTTGTCTTTATCAGTCTGACTGGAAGAAACCTTCTATACTGCCAGTTATGCCGCCATGAGCCTCATCTACCGCTTCAAGGTACTCCTTTCCTCTTCTAGGGCATCCATGTCAATCCTTAGGCTATCATACTGTGCTTTCCAATTATCAGCATCGGCCTGTAACTCTTTTGTCTCCTGATCCATATTTAAGATCCTCTTCATAAGATTCATGCCTATAAGATTAATCTACTAGAAATAAACCAATCAGATATGATAAATTTCATATACGAAACTGAAAGAGGATAACCTGCATCATACCTTCAAAGAGGTATGCACAACTTCATTGGCCCATGTAAGAGCACTATGGCTGGCTAGCTTGGCTTTCTCAATGGGACCTATCAAAGGCTTGAGCCACACTTCGGGCTCACCCGTTTTCTTGAAAATATTCCCCTTAGCTGGAACCTCTATTACCACCTACCGCATCTCTCTACTGGAAGACCCTACTTCCCTAGCGGAAGGCATGAAAGCAGGCATAAATGAAGCAGCAACATGCACGGAGGGTTGAGGAGTTGGAGAAGCCACTAGCAAAGCAGCAGGCACGGAGGGATGAAGAGTTGAGGAATCCACGAGAAAAGCAACAGCAGAAGCCGTAATAGCCAAAGGAGCAGATGAGATAGCTTCTCTTAAAGAAGAAGGAAAGACAACATCCAAAGGGACATCGTCTTGAGGAAGGTCAAAACTTTCATGGAACAGGTAATCCACAGACTTATGAATGGGGGAATGTGAAACATCTTCAAAGGTAGAGGGCTCAACCACAGACACGGAAGGCAAGGTCATGGGTGTAAACTCATCATCTGAAACCACCCGCCTTCTCTGTGGCATGTGTACTAAAGCACCCTCTTCTTCTTCTTCTACGGAACGAGACTCACCAATATTCCTCTTCGAGGAAGATGAACCAACAATAATCTCTTGGGCATGAGCCAAAGACATCTTCAGGATAGATGAAGCAGACACCCCACTAGCAGAGAACCCTATCAAAAGGGAAAAAGTTAAGCGACAAAGAAAGAAGAGACTCGACTAAGGAAAGAAGCAAGAACAAAAGCTTCACTTACCGTGGGTCTTTACATACCAACCATACCTCCCAGTGAGGTACTTCCAAGATCTCTCTTCTAAAGGAGCAACAGACAACAAATTTTCTACCCAATCACGGATACCGGAGACATTCCCAACAATATCCATGATTGCTGAGAGAAGAAAAAATAGATACGGTGTTAGTAAAACATATCAAGTCAGAACGAGGAAAGGTAAATAGATGTGAGCTAAAGCATACTCACGTGCACGATTCTACTTCTCATGGAAGGGAAGATTTTCTTCACCCACTAAACCAACAGTGGGTACAACAACATACCGGAGGTAACAACCCCTATCATTATCATCTCCAGGGGTTACCAACACTCTTTTGTCCCTAGCAGTCAGAGTAAAAACCCCTTCACGAAACAAGGTAGGAGAGTAGAGATGAATAAGATGGTTGAGAGTAAAAGGAACCGAGGCTAAAGAAGCTAAACTCCTAAGACATGCGATAACTCGCCACACAAGAGGACTAACTTGTCCTAAGAAGATATTGAAGAAACGAAAGAATTCAATTATGATTGAGTCAATGGGAGGTCTAAACCCTAGAGTAAAAGGGTATGTATAAACAAAAGAATATCCCTTCTTGTAAGACGTTATTGTTTGATTACTATCCGGAATATAGACAGGGAAATCAGGCCTCCAAAAACACTTCCTGCGAACAAGGAAAATCTGACCCTCAGTTATAAGGGTTAGATACCTTTCGAAACTCTCAAGGGAAGAAGATTGGTCTACAAGAACTTGATTATCTCTAGCAAAGACAAACTCAGCAGGAACAATTTCATCAACTCCAGGTTCACGAAGGCGTTCACATCTACCTCTAGACAAAGACCGAGAAGCCCTAAACCTCGGAGAATCTAGAGACCTAGTGGAAGGAGGGGGAACTATCTGAGAAGAAGAAGAGCCTCTCGAAGGAGTGGATCGTAGACTCCTAAGTCTACCACCCCTCCGACTCCTAGTCGGAGCAGAAGATGGCGTTAAATTTTCAATATCTATTACTCCCTGAGTTTGATTTGAAGAAGACATGTTTACAAATGCAAGAAGAAAGTTCTTTACAAAGGACAAAGTTAGAGAGTGTTTCGTGGAAGCAAAGAAAAGAAGAAAGGTATTTATACTTGAGGACAACCGTCACACATGGAAAAAAAGAAAAATAATGATGAAAAGTCATAATTGAAGATGTCACTTTGGGACTGACACAGCCGCAAAAAGCCCTAAAAGGTGCCGAGTAAATGCAGAACCAATCCGAGAAGGACACGTGGTATGAGCATTAAATGTAAGTGACGAACGACGCCTATGGTTCAGAGAAGGATACAATGTTTCGAGGTAAAGTGGAGGCAAAATATTCCTGCCATAAATGAGTATCCACTTACCATATATTAATCGATAAATATATGGTAAGTGGGGGGACTATCTGTATTGGTAAAAAAAGAGTTTCACACGTAAGCCTGCTCTTGACAACTCAGCCAGTTATGTGGACACAGGAGAACGCGACAGCTGGATGTGATTCTTTGAAGAGGTACTGCATAAAGAGGCACGATTCAATAAACCCTCGAGCTCATCAGCCACGGGAAACTCAACCTGATCAAGACAAGGAAGAGACACGGTCAAAATGAATCTAGACAAAGCTACGGGCAGATTCAAGAACCCATAATTAATTACTCGTATGTTATGTAACCGTACCCCAATTACCGTTATCCTTTATAACGCCCCATTAATTTCATAATTAGTCATTAATGGGAAATAATAGCAAGAGTTGTGCGTTATATCAAGGGATCTTCTATATAAGGGAGGGGAATACAGCTTGTAAAGGCATCTGATTCTCGAATACAATCTATTTTGCTTTTCAATATTTCTGCAACATTGTCTATTATTTGTTTTTCTCTATTTTCTTGATTATCAATAACCCGTGTTCATCCTAGAAATAGCTTTAGTCAAAGGATCTAATTCTTTGGTTAAACAATTCTGCCCAAATACACTTTTTACTGTGTCTCTTCATCTTCTCAATTAGGTTGAGACTTCCGTAGCCAATTAACCCATGGGTGTGATTTTTCGTGCCTCTTTGCCTCATATCTCTTCTTAGAGTCCCGTCCAGCTGTCGTGTCTTCATTGCTCCACTTAGACTACTGAGTCATTAAGATTTATTACATGTGTGAAGCTCTTTTTTACCAATACAGATAGTCCCCCCACTTACCATATATTTATAAATTAATATTTGGTAAGTGGATACTCATTTATGGCGGGAATATTTTGCCTCCACTTTACTCGAATCATTGCATCTTTTAGTGTACGTAAGCGTCGGTTGTCACTTCCATTTAATGTTTATTCCACGTGGCATTCTCGGGTTGGTTCTGCAACTATTCAGCACCTTTTAGGGCTTTCTTGCGGCTGCATCAGTCACGAAGTGACATCTTCAATTATGGTTTTCACATCATTGCTTTTTTTCTTCCATTTTTTGACGGTTGTCTTCGAGTATAAATACCCCCTTTTCCTTTTCTTTCACGAAAAACTTCGAACTTTCAAACTTTTTTTTGTAAATTTTTTTTTCTTTGCCTTTGTAGATATGTCTTCTTCAAACCAATCTAAGGGAATCATAAACGTTGATGAGTTAACACCCTCTTCCGCTCCGACTCGGAGTCGGAGGGGTGGTAGACTGAGGAGTTTAGGCTCTACTCCTACGAGAGGTCTTCTTCTTCTCAGAATGTTTCCCCTCCTTCTGCTAGGTATTTAGTATCCCAAGAGCTAGGGTTTCCAGGTCTCTGTCCAGGGGTAGAGAACATCACGAACCCCTACGCGAACCACGAGTTGATTAAATCATTCCTGCTGAGTTTATCTTCACTAGGGATAGTCAGGTTCTTGTAGACCAGTCGTTATCCCTTGATAGTGTTGATGGTTATCCCGCTCTTATTACTGAAAGTTTGATTCCCCTTGTCCGCAGGGAATGTTCTTGGGAGTCTGATTTTACAATTGTTATTCCGAATAGTAATCAACGAATAACGTCTTACAAGACGAGGCATTCTTTTTCTTACACTTACCCTTTTACTCTCGGGTTTAGACCTCCTATTGATCCAGTCATGATCGAATTTTTCGTTTCTTCAACATTTTCTTAGGACAAGTTGGTCCTCTTGTGTGGTGGGTTGTTGCGTGTCTTAGATGTTTAGATTTTTTAGCCTCGGTTCATTTTTCCTTCAATCACCTCATTCATCTTTATTCTCCTACCTTATTTCGTCAAGGGGTTTTCACTCTGGCTGCTAGGAGAAAAAGAGTGTTGGTAACCCCTAATGACAATAAGGATAGAGATTGGTACCTTTGGTACGTTGCTTTGGCCACTGCTGGTTTAGTGGGCGAGAAAAATCTTCCCTTCCCTTAGAAGTGGAATCGCGCACGTGAGTACATTTTAGCTCACATCTGTTATTTTTATTCTCTTTGATTTAAGTGTTTTATTAACATTGTAGCTATTTTCTTCCTCTTTCAGCAATCATGGGTATTGTTGAGAATGTCTCCGGTATCCGTGATTGGGTAGAAAAGTTATTGTCGGTTGCTCCATTGGAAGAAAGATCTTGGAAGTACTTCTCCGGGAAGTACGATTGGAAAGTGAAGATCATGGTAAGTGAAACTTTTGTTTTCTCTTCTTTTCCTTACTCGAGCTTCTTTTTCTTCGTTTGTTTAACCTTTTTCCTTTTGACAGGATTTTCTGCTCGGGGGATGTCTACTGCATCCATTCTGAAGATGTCTTTGGCTCAGGCCCAGGAGATTTTTACTGGTTCCTCTTTTTCCAAGAGGAAATTTGGTGGGTCTAAGACCTTAGAATAAGAAGAAGAAGAGGAGGGCATTCTGGTGCACAGGTCACGTAGAAGAAGAGTGGTCTCAGACGATGAGTCTACACCCGTGGCAGTGTCTTCCGTACCTGATGTCAGATCTTCTACCCCCGAGGATTCTTCTTCTTCTCTTGCACATGATTCTATGGATCATTTATTCCATGAAGATTTTGGCCCTGCTGTTAATGAGGCACCTCTGGCTGTTTTTGCTCCCTCCTTTAGAGAAATCTCTTCATCCGTTCCGACTATTTCCACTGCTCTTTTGGCCATTTCTACTCCCGCTGATGCCTTGCCTGTTGCTTTCTCAGCTCCTCAAATTTCCGTTCCTGAGATTCCTTCAGCTCCAAAAAGTTCATTGCCTGTAGCTCCTTCATCTCAGCCTGCTTTCGTGCCTCCTACTAGAGAAGTAGGGTCTTCCAGCAGGGAGATGAGGCAAGTGCTAATTGAGGTTCCGGCTGATGGGAGCCTTTTTAAGAAATCCGGCCAACCCGAAGTCTGGCTAAAGCCTTTGATTGGCCCAACAGAGAGGACCAAGCTAGATAGTCACAGTTCTTTTACCTAGGCTAATGAGGTTGTGCATTTTCTTCTTTTGTATCTCATTCTTATACATGTAATTACCGTATCTAATTGATTTTGTTTTTGTAGATCAATCTCATAGGCACAGAACTCATGAAGGGGATTTCTAACATGGACAAAGAGCTAAATAAGTGGCATGCTGAAGCAGGGAATTGGAAGGGGCAATATGAAAGCCTAAGGCTCGACATGGAAGCCTTAGAAAAAGAAAAGAATACCTTGTAGCGGCAGAAGAGAGTTATGGCTGCGGAGTTGGCAGTGGAGAAGGCTTCTTCTAACCAAGCGGACAAAGACAAGAGCATTCTTGAGTCTTCATTTGTTGAGCAATTTTCCTGTGCCTCGGAAGAAGTTAGGAGCTTGAAAGCCTTGCTAGAGCAGAAGGAGGAATACTCAGGCGAGCTTGTGTAGTCACTTACCCGGACTCAAGAGGATCTTCACATTGCTTTAGACAAAACCCAATCTTTGGAGGAGTCAATTGTACCTTTGAGGGCTGCCCATGAAGCTGCTGAAGTTGAGAAGGATGGGTTAAGAGCTGAGCTTCAGAAATGGGAGAAAGATTATGAAAGTCTTGAAGAGGCGACAACTGTCGATGTTAGTTGGGTGTACATGAATTCTCGCCTCGATACATTGATGGAAATGAGTCGGGGAGATTTTGACCTTAACGCTGAAATTGTTAAGATCAAGGAAGCCATGGAAAAGGCTTAACAAGGTTTGAATCTTTTTCCATCTGAAGGTGAGACTCCTGCTGTCCGAGCCTCTTCGTCCCAAGCTGCTCTTACTCCTTCTGCTGATGAAGAAGTCAGTCCTCCTCCTCAAGAAGATTAAGATGTTGATTCACCCTTTTTTTATCTTTGTCTCAATTGGTGGTTACCTCAAGTCCCATTGGGGGTAAATTTGGATCTCTCTAAAATCCCCAAATGACAACTTAAGGGCACCTTAATGTATATAAAAAATCTATACGGCTAAGTATAAGTTAATATTTAGTTTTTACTTAGCCGTTTTAATATATTAATGCAAGTATGACTTTTGTTTTCTGTTGAGTTTATGTTCTACTCTTTAAGTCTTTTGCATGCTTTATTTTTCGAGGTTTTAGTTTTACCTCTGAGTTTTGCATATAGAATGCTTTAGATTACTCGCACCTTTTCGTAATAGGCATGGTGTCATATAAAATGTGTGCCTTTTTGTAATAGGTNTTTTTTTGTTTGGACTTTCACAACATTTTACATGTGTTTGATTATCGTCTAAAACTCATGTTGCAACTGTTTTCTTTTAACATATTTGATATACACTTGTATTTCGTAACTGTTTTCCGTATGTAACGGCTTTTTCGAGTTAATACAAGAGGGCAACTATTTTTCGTTCATAGCAAATTTCATTCAAATTGGGGTTTTCACCCGTAACTATTTTTTTTACAACAGTTTTCAATAAGCACGAGGGAAATGCTCTTACATCCGTAACTGTTTTATTGTTTTTTGAACAAGTACAAGAATTTTGATATTTCATTTGTGACTGTATTATTTGATAACAATTTTCTATATGAGTACAAAGATTTCGTAACTGTTTTTAGTTACAACAGTTTTGAATAAGTACAATGATGATGATCTTTTATCCATAACTGTTTTTGATAAGTACAAAGATGCGCATTTCTTCCTCGTAGCTAACATTTTACCTTTTAACCTGAACATGTTCGAAGGTTTTTTGGATTAGGCTTTGTGTTCGAGTCTTTGGCTCTTTCGATTTTGCTCGTATCACTTGACTTGTTGGATAGATGGATCTTCAGGCTCGAGCTTTGAATTTTTGATAGTCTTTTTTGCTTCGTCTTTGCCTTCCATACTGTATAGTCCCCCAAGTGTTTGAGCTTTGAAGAATGAAATCTTGAGCACTTGACTATTCCTTCCTTGTGGTCCTTTTTCTGAAAAGGAAAAACATACGGGACTCGAAGGTATATAATTTTTAGATGATGATTGTTTAACCCTTTAAAACGTCCATCAGAAAGTGTAACCTTAGACCGGGAATTTAGTTATTTCCTCGCGTCTTTGCAGGTCTGGTATCATCATCTGGTGATGGTTTAACTTTATGCCTATCATCTAAAAAGGTTGGTAAAATTTCAAATGTTCAAAATAAAATCAAACGTGTGATACCTGATCGGGGTACTTCTTTTCCTTAAAAGTAGTACTTCTTCAAGTTAATGGCATTCCAACTTGTTGGTGAGATTCTGCCGTCCATAGCTTCCAACTCGTAGGCGCCTTTCCCAGCTATGCCTCAGATTTTGTAGGGTCCTTCCAGATTGGATTTAGCTTTCCTGCGCCTGCTTCTTTCGTTGATTGAAAGACTTTTTTGAGGACGAAGTCCCCAATCTTGAAGTACTTGAGATGAGCTTTACGGTTGTCATAACAGTCGATGATTTGTTTTTGAGCTGCCATCCGTATCAATGCTGATTCTCTCCGTGGTTAGGGCAGGTCCGGATTGGTCCTCAATTCGTCATCGTTTCCTTCCTCCGTGGTTGTTGTAAGCCTTAAGCTTGGTTCGCCAATCTCTACAGGTATTAAGGCTTCTGAGCCATAGACAAGCGCGAACGGAGTTTCTCCCGTGGTTGTTTTTGAAGTTGTCTTGTATGCCCATAATACCGCTGGTAACTCATCAGGCCAGTTTCCTTTGGCTCTATCTAGCTGCTTCTTTAGATTGTTGATGATGACTTTATTCGTTGACTCAGCCTGACTATTAGCCACGGGATGGTATGGCATTGAAGTGATCCGTTTAATTTGCCAGCTTTTGAAGAATTCTATGATTTGGGAGCCTATGAATTGTGATTTGGCGTTGAAGTCCTCGGCCTCTTCTTCCATCTTAGGCCAATAATATCCAGCTCTGATTAAGTTTTTCACTAAGGATATCGCCCCAGAGTGATTTCCACATTGTCCTTCGTGGACTTCTTTCATCACAAACTCCGTTTGGTTAGGTCCGAGGCAATTTGCTAGGGGCCCTCCGAATATTTTGTGATATAACGAGTTGCAAATGAGGCAGTACCGTGGAGCTTTGCAGTGAAGTGCTTGAGCTGTTTTCTTGTCTTCAGGTACGGTGCCATTCTTTAAAAAATTTAGGATTTCGTTTCTCCAATCCCAGGTTAAATTGTTGAAAGTTACCTCATTTCTATCCTGGTCGATCGCTGAATGGAATAGATGAACGACAATTAAATTTTCCTTGTTTGTTACTTCCGTGACTGCTGCGGGGTTAGCTAATGCATCTGCTTCAACATTTTCCTCTCTAGGTATTTGTACTACCTTCTATGTTTTGAATTGTCTCACGAGCTCTCGTGTCTTTTCCATATATTGTAGCATTCGAGTCTCTCGAGCGATGTAAGCCATCTGCATCTAATTTACTACCAGTTGGGAATCTCTTTTGATCACAATTTGCTCGATTCAAAGCTCTCGTGCAAGTTCTAATCCTGCAATAACAGCTTCGCACTCTGCCTCATTGTTAGTTATAGGATAACATTTGATAGCTTGCCGTGTCTTTTCACCCGTGGGTGATATTAAGACTATGCCTAAGCCGGCACCTTTTATATTGGAAGAACCATCGGTAAACAGGGTCGATAGAACCGGATTAACACCGCTGAAGAGTTGTAACTCTTTTTCCACTTCAGGGACAATGCTATTACTAAAATCAGTGACAAAATCAGCTAAGATTTGAGACTTGATTGCAGTCTTAGGCCGATATATTATTTCATGCTCACTTAATTCTATGGCCCACTTGGCTAATCTTCCTGATAGTTCTTGTTTATGCAGTATGTTTCTTAATGGATACGAGGTCACAACTGTGATTGGATGACATTGAAAGTATGGCCTTAATTTTCTAGATGCCATGATTAGAGCTAAGGCTAACTTTTCTAGATGTGGATATCTAGTTTCAGCATCCAGTAATGTCTTGCTTACATAATAAATAGGAGATTTTTTACCTTTATTCTCCCTTACCAATACTGCACTTACAGCAATTTCCGAGACAACAAGGTAGACGTATAGTCGCTCCCCCTCCTTCGGCTTTGACAGCAACAGAGGTTTTGATAGGTAAGCCCTTAGGTCTTTGAGAGCCTTTTGACATTCTTCAGTCCATTCGAACCGATTTTGCTTTTTGAGAACTGCAAAGAATTTGAAACTTTTCTCGGAAGATTTGGAAATAAATCTTCCTAAGGCTGCAATTCTTCCCGTTAGTCTTTGAACTTCTTTTTTGTTTATAAGTATGTCAGGTATTTCTTCTATAGCTTTAATTTGATCAGGATTTACCTCTATTCCCCTGCGTAAAATGTCAAAGGTAATAGACACTTGCTGGAAATGGTTTTTCGCCCGTGTTGATTTTACCAGCATGTCATCAATGTAAACTTCCATTGTTTTTCCCAGATGTTCATGGAACATCTTGGTCACTAGTCTTTGATATGTGGCTCAGTTTTTTTTTTAATTCGAAAGGCATGACTTTATAACAATAAGTCCCCCTGCTTGTAATAAAGGAGGGTTTTTCCTCATCTGAGAGATCCATTTTAATCTGATTATAACCAGAATACGCATCTAGAAAGCTTAACAATTCATTACCTGCGGTGGCATCAATAATTTGATCTATATATGGTAATGGGAATGAATCTTTGGGGCATGCTTTATTTAAGTCAGTACAATTTACGCTTACTCTCCATTTTCCATTCTTTTTAGGTACTACCACAGTGTTAGCTAGCCAGTTAGGGTACGTTAACTCTCGTGTTGAACCAATCTTTAAGAGTTTCCGTACCTCTTCGTCAATCACTTGGTTCTTAAAATGGTCCTTGCTTTCTTTTCTTCTGTTTAACAGATATGAAGGATGGATCTTCATTTAGTTTATGAGTCATCACTTGTAGTGGGATACCTATCATATCTGAGTGGGACCACGCAAAGAAATCTGCGTTAGCCTTTAAATAATCAATTAACTTACCTCTTCGATCGGGACTCAGCCTCGTGCCTATGTACACTTTCTGCTCAGGCTTTTGTTCAGACAATGGAGCAGCTTCGAGCTCTTCCATAGTTGTTTTGATGTGCTCGTTTTCCTCTGGTTCATGAATGATGTCCGATTTGGAATCTACATCTGTGTGGTCCAATGCCTCTTCTGCGGTAACTTGATTCACTTTCTCGTAAGTATTTTCTTTCGTACATGTTTCAGCAGTAATACCTTCCGTACCTATTTGGGTAGTAATTTCTTCCATGCCCGTTTGGGTGGTGTCACCTGCTTGGGAGACTTCCTTATCCCTTGATTCTTTCACCTCTACTTTTTTGTTGTAGTGTACCATAGAATTTATATTTCTCGTGGTTTGCTGATCGCCTCTAATTGGCTGAATCCCCCATTCAGAGGGGAATTTAATTACCTGATGCAAGGTGGAGGGTATTGCTTTCATGTCGTGGATCGATGGCCTTCCCACGATTACGTTATAAGCCATGTCAATATCGCTGACTTGGAACCTGGTACTTTTGATCACTCCCTCAGCATAAGTGCTCAGTTCAATTTCTCTTTTTGTTATAACCGTAGAGTTATCAAACCCTGATATGGCTCGTGCCCTTGGGATTACTTGATTCCCCAATAACATTTCTTCCACGGCTCTTAGCAAAATGATATTGACTGAACTACCTGGATCAATCAACACTCTTTTTACGTTAGTGTCATGAATAAATAAAGATATTACCAGAGCATCGTTGTGAGGAAGCATTAATCCGCCGATATCTGCTTCATCGAAGGTTACATTGTCTACTTCTAGATTTTCACGAACCCGCTTTGCATGTGTAATTGTGAAGTTCGTGGTCGTTTTGCAGACCAATCCGTTTACTTCTTCACCTCCGTGTATCACGTTGACGATTCATTTTGGAGATGGAGGTTTTGGGGATCCCGTCTGTTCTTCATGTATGCCTGTTTACCTTTTTCACTAAACAATTCTGTCAAATAACCCTGTTTCAATAATTTTTCTACCTCACCTTGCAAAAATATGCAATCTACAGTTCTGTGTCCATGATCATTGTGGAATTCACACTAGAGATCTAGGTTCCTCTTATTCGGGTTCGACCTCATCTCTTTGGGCCATCGAACCTTATCACCCAAATTTCTTAACACTGAAATTAGTTCAGAGGTACTTACATTAAATGTGTGATCCCCAATTCGCGCATTACCTCTAGGTCGTTGATCTTGATCCTTTCTGGATCTAGATGAGGACGAGCCTGCATCTCTATTTGGTGGTCCATAATCTGACCTGATGTTTTCGAATTTGGGATGAGTTTCACGTTCCGATGGTCCCAAGTAAGGATCGTACCTGTTTTTACCTGATCTTCTGTCTGATTCTGAACGTCTGGATCTAGTATAATCTTCCTCTTTCGGACGAGCAATGTTATCTTCTTCTATTCAAAGTTTAGTACTATACCTGTTATAAACACTGTTCCACGTTGTAGCTGGGAATTCTCTCAAACTTTCCTTGAGTCTTCTCGTGGATTCTGAGCTTTTGTCATTTAGATTACTTGCGAATGCCATGGCTGCCCAATTATCAGGCGCCCTTGGTAGTTGCATTCTTTCTCGTTGAAACCTGTCTACAAATTCACGAAATAGTTCCGTTTCTCCTTGTTTTATTTTAAAGATGTCCTTCATCCTTTTCTCGACTTTTTGCGCACCAGAGTGTGCCTTTATGAAAGAATCTGCAAGCTCAGCAAAAGAATCAATAGAGTTTTCAGGGAGAAGAGAATACCAGGTTAGCGCCTCTTTGGTAAGTGTTTCTCCAAATTGTTTAACTTGGACCGACTCAATTTCTTGTTTTGTTAAGTCGTTGCCCTTCACTCCGATGGTAAAAGCAGTCACATGGTCGCGTGGGTCGGTTGTCCAGTCATACTTAGGTACGTCAGGCATTTTGAACTTCTTTGGAATGGGTACGGGTGCTGCGCTTGGTTTCCAAGGTTGTTGAGAATATCTATCAACGTCAATGCCTTTGATAATAGGTGGTACTCCGGGAATTTGTTCGATTCGATCGTTTTGTTCCTTCACCTGTTTCTGCAAAGTTAGTAATAAAGTCTGTAATTCATAGTTATTAGACATACCCGGTCTCGCTTCGAGAGATTCATTAGGAGTATCTCCATTTTCTAAGTTTGCCAACCCAGATTGAGGATTTTCCATGGTGATGGTATTATTGGGGGATGGTATCAGTGGTGCAGGTAAAGCTGCCGGTAATCCCCTAGCAAATTCTTGTAAAGCTTGGCTCACATACTTTACAATCATTTACTTTACCCGATCTTGTTCCACCGTTTGATCATTATTATCATTGTTGTTATTGGATCTTTCTGGGGATTGCTCCCTTGAACCACGTGTGGTTCTTGAAGGCGATGGAACTGGGGTTCCATTCATTTGCTGGTTGTTGTCGTTGGAGTTCGACATAGTTCAGAGGATATCGCTTGAAAAGCAAACAAAGATTATCAGATTCCCGGTAACGGAACCAATTTGTTTAACCAGAATTGGATTCTTTGCCCAAAGCTATTTTAAGAAGAACACGGGTTTCTGATAACCAAATAATAAGATTATAATTGTAGGTAAACTTGTAAATGGAAAGTAGTAAGATGCACAAAAAGTAAGTATATTACAATAGTAGTTCGAATGTTTTTCTCCCCCTTTACAGGTTATATTTTTCTCCTTTATATAGGAAATTTCCTAATATAATGTCTACTTTTTTTAGTGATTGATCATTAATGACTAATAATGAATCTAATGTAACGTTACAATGAATCAACCGTAATTGTTGAGTGAATGTTGTGTAATGTATGGATCTCTAATTTGAATATCTTTGAATCTACCCTTTATTCTGCCCAAATATACTTTTGACCGTGTCTCTTCATCTTCTCAGTTAGGTTGAGACTTCCGTAGCTAATTAACCCATGGGTGTGATTTGCCGTGCCTCTTTGCCTCATATCTCTTCTTAGAGTCCCGTCCAGCTGTCGTGTCTTCATTGCTCCACATAGACTACTGAGTCATCAAGATTTATTACACGTGTGAAGCTCTTTTTTACCAATACATGTGCTTCTCCAATTATCAAATAACTGGTGCAGCGGTACTTCAAACTCCAGGATAGAACGAATTATACACTGGTGTAGCGGTACTTCAAACCCAGTGTTTTAGCAAACACAATGATCGGTAGCAAATCACACTTACTGTTTCTTTCTTTGTAGTTAAAACAATGCAGAAGAAGGAGGAGAATTCACTAATTTTCCGTAAAAAAAAAGGGAAAATGGATAACGGAAAACGAACACTTAATTTTTTGTTGGATTTAATATTGATTTTCCGTTTACAAAAACGGATGTTTAATAATATTACGTTAATATTTACTATTAGCAAATAAATTTGGTCCAAACAATTAATCAATCAATCGTTTGACTGAATCCAAATCCGACGCCGAGCCGAGCGACCGACGACAACGACGGCGCGATGCTTGCCTTCTTCTTAACTCTTTAAGAGCTAGAAAAGAGCAATTATATATATACACATCAAAAACCTTTTCCTTTTCCAATATGTCCCTTTGTCAAGGAGGAAAACTCAAATATTTGATTTTCCCTCCATTTCCCATTCACCCTCTTTTAAGCTACATTAAGCTTAAAAAACCCAACAGAATTATAACTAGGAGGATTTGAGAAAAAATTAATCTTTTTTCACGTAGTGTTTCTTAATTAATATCCAATGATTATCTATATTTATCAAGAAAGTTTACATTTTAAGATTATTTATATATAATTCAAATAACTCAAATATTTGACATGGTTAGTATTCGCGCATCAGCACGGGTGATAATAGTAGTTATTCTTAAAAAAAGAGAATTTAGAGAATGAAATATGTAAACAAAGCAAAAGAAAAATTATAATGCATAAAGAATTGAAGGGTAAAATTAGTGGACTTATATTCCCCCAAATGCAGCAACACCCGCACAAACCCCCAACAATTTCATCCCAAAATCCCGCAATCGTCCAGCCCCGCGTTAACCTTCGAAAACTTATTTCAACCCATTCCCCACCCGCATAAGGTTAAACCCCTACTCCATTACCATCCCTGGGTATAGACTTGTCGTCTCGAGACCGGGCTTTAAATATGTATTTATTTTTACATCCTTCCTCCGAATGATAGCTTAAGGGATATTAATTCTCATAAAGTTGAAGTTAAACTATAGATTGTAGGCTGCGGATCACA
Source organism: Nicotiana knightiana (assembly GCA_005239525.1). Classification (NCBI taxonomy): domain Eukaryota; kingdom Viridiplantae; phylum Streptophyta; class Magnoliopsida; order Solanales; family Solanaceae; genus Nicotiana; species Nicotiana knightiana. The sequence continues at coordinate 116,877 of ML417069.1, read as the reverse complement.
CGGTTCATTGAGTAGTATTTCTCATGATCAAAGTAACCTTTGGATGAATGAACTATTTCAATGAAAGCTGCTAATTGCACATTGAAATCAACTTATGTTCTTCTCCAGTTATCAATCATCTTCCTACTTGTCCACGTATTTATAGATTTGGGGTTAATGGAATCAAACAAACCCATCAAATATACGTGCAATAATAAATTGATAAATAGTGGAACCAAGTACCAACTGACACAAGCCCATGATTGAAACATTTTAGTTCAAATTTTTGAATCCATCAGTTACACATAATAAGTACACGGGTGCATTGAGCAAGACAGTAGGAACCAAGACTTCCTTTTATCGCCAGAAATTCGACGTCCTCGTTTGTTTTTATTAAGATTAAGATATCTGAATCTGAATGTACATCTGAATATTAAGATATTACATTTAGGCATGAACATTGAACTATTAAGCGTGTATGTTTTTTCAATATTTGAATGAGTATAATTTATCTATTCTATTTAGAATTATTAAATATAAAATTATAAAAGAGTAATTAAATATTACACCAACCAAATTCCCCTTTTCTCCATCCTCTCTCATTGATGTGTTCACACAGCCCATCAGGATTCAGAAAGAAAACAAAATTATATCAAAATTTTTGATGGAATAAGAGAATAAAAATAGTAAAGAATAAGAGAACAAAAATCATCGAAGGTCAAGGAATCACAAGTTGCCATGATTTCATCTAGTAATCCTTTGCTATAAGACCGGAAGTGTCTGTCCATTGGTGTTACCATGGTATTCTTTACCTCCCATGGCAGTATTAAATCACGTAAAATATTGTATACGGTTGAAATCGGGGCCACTCGATTTTACTATTTGATCGAGATCCGAATGTTGCATCGAAGGTCAACTTCAACTAAATCACGAAGCTGGGGTATCGAGTTCGAAATCAAAGTATCTTTCAAGATCGAAGTTGGTAACAATTGAAGCCAAATGAGATAGACACCGACTGATATCAGAGAGGGCATAATAACGGAAGAGCGAGATATCCGCGACTGGTCGAGGATTACGACGTAAATCTCGGAACAGATCAAATCAGAAGCGGTTAATTAGATAATTACGTGATTTGCTTCTGTAATTAGAATTATACCATGGAAGAATTCTTCTTCTATATAAAGGAGAATTATAATCATTTGTAAGGCATCATTATTCACAGAAATTACAGCAATACAATCATCTCTTTCCCGCTTAGCACAAGTACAAAACCAGCATCGAGTGCCTAGTGGGGTGGAATCGAAGGTCTTCCACATAATCAAGCCAGTGCTAGAAAGATCGAATGCCAATGAATCCGGGACTGACCCCGCCGTAATGAAGATGCATGAGGAGCTCACTAGACTAATTGAATAGGGAGAAAACAAAATCGAAGCAAATGATAAGAAGTAGAGACATACAATTCCCGAGTTGATCAAATACCGGGGGTATCGCCGATTTTAAAAGGTATGGACTAAAAGAAGTTTGTACAGAATCCGTTCCCCCCAAGTGCGGCTCCAAATCCAATTCCGAAGAAATTTCGCATGCCGAAAATCCCTACGTACAATGAAACCACCGATCCCAATGAGCATGTCACCTCTTATACAAGCGCCATAAAAGGAAATGATTTGGAAGATGATGAGATTGAATATGTTCTACTAAAGAAATTTGGAGAAACTCTATTGAAGGGAGAAATGATCTGGTATCACAATCTACCACCTAATTCCATCGACTCATTCGCCATACTCGTGGACTCTTTTGTAAAGGCACATGCCAAGACAATAAAGGTTGCGACAAGGAAATTATACCTTTTCAAGGTAAAAAAAAAGGATAACGAAATGCTGAGGGAGTTCATATCCCGATTTTAGATGGAATGTATGGAACTACCATCGATCACAGATGATTGGGTCGTTCGAGCTTTCACTCAGGGTTTGAACGGGCGAAGCTCGGTGGCATCACGTCAGTTGAAGAAGAACTTAATTGAATATTTGGCGGTAACCTGGGCCGATGTACATAATTGGTACCGGTCGATGATCAGGGTCGAAGATGATCAATTGGGGACCCCCTCCGGTTCTGTCTATTCGAACAGGTTCGTAGGCAGAAATCAGAGGGATATCGACAGGGAGCCTCAGTCGAACAGAGACCGATATCAGCCATACAACGCATATCGCAGAAGTGGCGGCCCATGATTCAATCCCATCTGAAATTATCGAAGGAACGATCGAGGGCAGAGCTCTCGAGGACTTATGAGCAAAAGTGGTTTCGACAACCATTCTGATCCCACAGAGGCACCATGATTATCGGAGTACAATTTCAACATCGACACTTCAGGTATTGTGTCCGCCATTGGGAGTGTTGATACCTAATTTTTTCCTATATTATTTTCAAAATGCATATATCTCTTCAAAACAATGCATGAGCATCAACTAATATTTTTTCATAATTTTTGCATTTTTAAAGAAATTTTAATTAATTTATCCCAACAGCTCTATTATATAAATAATTACTAATTACATCATAAATAATTTTATGATAATTTTATTGTTTAATTTTACCATTTATATTTATATTAAGCTTTAATTATTTCTTGAATAGCCGTATTTACGTTTCTTAGATTATAATTGCAATAACTTTGCAATAATAGCACATATGGGCATAATTACTTTATTTACAAGAAAATGACATTTTATATTTTTATAATATTAAGTAATTATTTTAAATCATTTTTCATGCATAAATAGCATTTTTATCATTTATTATCTATTTTTATAAATTATTTTATCAAATTAATTTGGTATTTAACATATAGCCTCTTTAATTTCATACCTTAGCCCAAATGCCACCCCCAGCCCAATTAAAAGCAACCCATTAACCCATAACCCAACCCAATAACCCAATTCTTTAAACCCGCCCAACCCCCGTATTAAATCCTGGCCGTTGATCCCAGAGATCAACGGTCCAGGATATTCTTACCATTTTAATTAACCCATAACCCCCAAACCCTACTCATTTCTAAAAATCCGCCGCCCCTGATTCCCTTCCTTCTCTCTTCTCTCTCACCTTCTCCCTAACCCTAGCCCACCGTCACCTGAACCCCTTCGATTTATGGTTTATTCCTTCGATTCTAGGCCTTATCTGGCCTCCAATCTTTATTGGTGTTATGATTTTTGTGTTATTTGATGGAATCTCGACACAGACTTGGTCCAAATTCTTCATTTTCTCGATGAAACCGCATGTGTTCATTCCTATGTTTGTGAGTACTGATATCTTCATGTTTATGGCTTCAAATCTCTAGTTCACACCAGACTTTTCTCAACTCTGTATATTTTTTAAAACCCTAGTTATTTTCTACTTGAGTCCGCTCAGATTTCCATAGATCTGAAATGATTTTGCGTTTATTTGATGCTTTTCTTTTAAGATCTTCCGTTTTTACCATCACTGTTGGCCGATTTTCGTTTCTCCTAAAAGCTAGGGTTTCATCTTTTTAAGTTTCTGCAAATGTTTTTAAAATGTTTAAATGCTCCACTCTAGCCTTTCTCCTTTACTGTTCGACTAATTTTTTTGCTTCAGTTTCATCTCTGTGTTTCGATATTCTCAAGATTTTTCATTACTTCGCAATTTATGTCACTGTTCTTGCCCGTTCACTTTGGCTCTGTCAAATGAAGTAATTAGGGTTTGAAATTATATTTTTCTTTTAAAATTGGTATCTCTTTGAGGATTTTTACCTATTCTTTCCTTATATATGTGATTCATGATTAGTACTACTTTCCTTAATTATATTACTGGCTTGATTCTGGGCTTGACTATTGTGACCGACCTATAAATAGGTCTCTGGACTCATGGCTTACCTTATTAACCTCAAACTTGACTGTTAATGGATTCTCCCTAAACTAAGTGATATTTCCCGGATTGGGTTTAGCTCTAATTAATTGGTTGATTGATTTGCATACCTTATTTGTGAACTCTTAATTTTTCTACCTTATTTGTTTACTCTGCTGAATGCTATATAAACCTTTCACCATTATGATTTTCAAGACACAGAAAAACACCTACACACACACCTACAAGCACACACTAATACACACAAACTTTTACTTACACTCACACAACTTAAGTTCTTTGATTTGCTGCACCGTCTAGCCGACTGAAAGCCAAGGCTGGACTCTTGGATTCCAATTGCCTTCACCTTCCTATTTGCTATCTCCTTAACTGGCATGCCTTAATTTCTATTATCATGTTCTATTTTATATGCCATGTAGTCAGTTTATTGTAGATCTTAACATGCTTCTATTTTGATATCTGATTCCTGACCATCTCTTTCTCAACTAATATGCCTTAGTTCTTATTATCTTGTGTTGTTCCATGTGAGTTATATGAATAGTGTGTTTCAAACCTCGATATGTTTCTGTTTGCCATATAGTTCCTGTTTATTTCTCTCTCAACTAGCATCTCTCAATTCCTGTCAACCTACTCTGTTCTGTGTGCTTACCTTAGCATGTTTCCATCTGATCTGTGGTTTTTGTTTACCTCTTTCTAGACTAGTGTACTTTGGTTCCTGTTCTATGTGTTTGTTTGTTTAGATACTTCAAACTTCAGCATGTTTTTGTTTTGTACATGCCTATATGGCCTCACCTAGTGGTAATTAATGAACTGAGTAATTTTTAGCAATGTTACTAGTATGAATACTTAGTTTGAATAAGTGCTAATCTGTTTAAAACTATGGGATTGTTTGTTTGTCCAGTTCTATTTGCAGTCATGTTGTCTTAACCTATTCACTTCTGAAAATCAAACTGGTTTTTCTAAAAATATCCCCTACACTTATATACTATTTTCAAACATCTAATCTTTTGGGTCCATGAGACTCCTCCGAACTCTGACACACTGGGGTTGTTCTTCCAATCTTTTACAACTGTTTCTCTGAGAAAGGTTCTGGTGTGAGCATTGTCCGAGGTCCCTGAGGCCTTTGGAAACTTTACACACTAGAAGCCCATTTTGTGTATTATAGATGGACTACCTGTGGACATCAGACTTGCTTGCTTGAAGACCTAGCTTCCAGGTTGATGTTGGGCCTGCTAAGGCTCCCTATAGTGTAATGAACGGTATTGTGTAATTCATTCATATTGGTCTGTAATAATGTAATAATCCTTGTAAATACATATATGGGGTTATTAGTAAAAGTTGGGGAGGGATTGTTATATATCTTTGTCATGTTCAGGTAGAAATCATGCCTATAGGTTGTTGTGGTGATTCTTTATGTGCATACCATTAGAAATCATGCCCATAGGATCTTGTCTCACCGTTTGAAATCTGAAGTTTCATACTTTGCATCCTAGAAATCCTGTTTATAGGTTGTTTATCAATTCGGCATCAACAACCCATATTTTATGCATATTTTCAAATCTCAATGCGCATTAGAGATCATGTATATAGGATCTTATTTGTGTAACTTAATACACTTGCCTGGCAAATTTGTTTAAAGTTCCTCCTCACATTAATGTCATGCCTATAGGAGATATAAAATTCAATTTAGATACAATGCCTATAGGGTGAAATCAGTTTTTTCAAACGTAGAAAGCATGTCTATATGCAATAAACAAATCAGTTTCAGCACCTAGAAATCATGCCTATAGGAATTAATTAATTCTGTAAATTAGATTCATGCCTATAGGAATTAATTAATTCTGTAAATTTGAAATCATTCCTATAGGAGTTAACTAATTATGTAAACTAGAAAGCATGTCTATAGGAAATAAACAAATCTGTTCTAACACTTAGAAATCATGCCTATAGGAGTTAACTAATTTTGCAAATTAGAAAGCATGCCTACATGATCTAAAGAAGATAAAAACCCGTATGTTAAAATCAATAACTCGTTTATGAATTATGTTATAGGTCTATAATTAACAGTTATAGATACCATGCCTATAGGATTCTGCTCTGGTTATCACTTAGGAAAACTTATAGGAATTTTGGGGCTAAAAAGAACTGTGATTTAGTACTGCCTGAAGTTTTCCCAGATTCAGAGTTTTTAACAAAATTAGTAGGCAAACTGATAGGAATCGCTGCTCGCTTTAATAAGGCTATTATATATTCTGTTTATGCTCATGTAGATATCCTGCCTATATGATCTTAAATCATTAAAGATTTTTTGTTTGAATATCGTGCATTTGTTTTGTTTACTTGTGGAGGTTAACATGAGCCCCTATTTGCTCTTTATGTGACAAACCTACTTGACTTTTGTTTGTCGCTTAGTTTTCTCATTTTAAGTAACATAGGCAAGTCTAGAACCACCTTAAATAGAGGTCCTAAAGACCTCCAGGATCATAGGTAAGGGACGGGTAGTGCACGCATAAGGCACGAGTTAGAAGCTACTAGAACGATTAAGTAACAACTGAAAGATAGTAATTGGGTAGTAAAGAAGATGATGACCTGTGCGCTAATACTATGTGTATCACCCCAACCTGGGGAGAGTTACTAAGTATTGCATAGAAATGATCCTACAGGCTAAAAAACCTAGGACCACTTTAATTCCTGTTTTAAATAATAGTTGTCTAAATTGCTTTATTTTCCTTTAAAGACTAATTCGCTTAATTAAGTTCGGCTGGGACCCCCGTTGTGGACCTCGAGGAGTGCCGAACACCTTCCCTTCAAGGTAATTTCGAGCCCTTACCCGATCTCTGGTGATGCAAACTAGTTTCATGAGTTAATTACTCTAGGTGTCCTAACACATATTAATCCATTAGGTGGTGACTCTTCAAATCCCATATTCCATCCCAAAAAGGAGGGAGTTGTCTCAAAAATGTCGAAATCCGGACTCCGCTAGGAAAAAGCGGGCGCGACAGCTTGGAGACTCTACTGGGGATAACCCTTAGGATCCTATCATAACAAACTTGATTTTAAAAAGCATTTTCAACTTCTCTTTCTTGTTTTATTACTCTTATTATGGAAAATGACTTGTCTTTTGTTTTCTTTCTTTTTTTAAAAATGCCTTTTCAATTATTAAATACCGCATTTATTGTTTTTTTACATGCAAATACGTGACAACGTGTTATTTTCTGTTGCATAATCCATGCTCAACATCATATTCCACTCGTGCGTAATCAATACCATAGCAACGGTTGATGAGTGTTTGCGCTCTTCCTATATATCACTCTTTTGTACTCGAAAGGCTTATTTGCGGTAAAACTAGTCGATTAGTGGTGCAGTCGATGGTTCCGTGTCTTTCCCCCTCAAGTGTTCCGCTTGAGGGTACCAGTCTAGACCTCTATAGAAACCTTACTCTGATTTATTTACATGCATCATAGTCAAAACCTAGCCAGGGTCAATATGTTGTCCACATAATAACCCTTTAGGAAAAGCCTTGTCTAAAAATCCACCGGGGTTTCCATAATCCCAATAGATGCAACCACGATCTGTGCATTAATTTGGAGAAATAAGTGTTGATATGCTAATCATTGATGTATAAGTAGTCAAATCTGGAGGGGGAAAGGGTCTAACCTTATTTTGTTTTGCAGAAATGAGGCACAATGTCCCCAGGTTCGGCATTGTCCAAAGAATACCACCATTGTTGCTGGATTGGTGGAAGGACCTTTCGCCAAGTGACAAAGACCATGTGAAAAGGATCCTCAGAAACTTACCATCTTTATTGGATATCCAACCAAACAATATTTGATCGAGGCTGCCATGATGTTTTGGGACAGAGAAAGGTCCGTGTTCCGTTTTGGCAACATAGAAATGACCCATATCTTAGAGGAGATAGGGGGATTCACTGGATTACCTTGAGACAACCCGGGTTTATTGGTACCGGAAAACCGTACAGCTAGGGGATTTCTGAAAATGATGGGTTTGAAAAAGAATGACGATTTGGAGTGCCTGAAGGAGTCCTACATACCCTTTGACTACCTCTATGAACGATGCGTCCATAGCAAATCCTATAGTATCTTCCATGATGAATTCTCTATCACTTCTTTGGGTCATATTCACCGCAGGGTTTTTGTGTTCGTTGTTTGCTTCCTGGGTATGATAGTATTTCCAAGCAAAGGAGACACGATTCACACTAGACTGGCTATGGTAGCCAAAACTTTAATGGAGGGGATCGAAATGCAAACATATATCATTGTCCCTATGACCATAGCTAACATCTACCGAGCCTTGGACCGCTGCCAGAAGGGGTTCAAATACTTTGAGGGTTGTAATCTGCTACTAAAAGTTTGGTTATTGGAGCTTTTCCAAAGGGGTCGATACCGCCAAGAGTTTCCACGAAGTCCATGGAATTATCACATAGCCTTTCACCACCCTAAGAGAATGACTTTCATCCCAGACAGGTTTGCTCAACCAGAAAATGCTACAGAATGGGCATAGTTTTTTGACAATTTGACTGAGGACCAGGTTCAATAGATGTTCGAATGGTTCCCTACCAGTGAGTTCATCATCAGATCTAGGGACTCTCTTTACTTGGTGTTGATCGGGTTAAGGGGAATATACCCTTATATTCCTATCAGGGTTATGAGACAGGCAGGCAGGAAGCAAGTCATACTGCGAGTTTCTAGAATGAGTCATTACAGGGCAGATTTTCAGGATGACGACATCCCATACAAATTGAAGCTTAGCATATGTGGAACCTAAAGATTATTGTAGAAAGGGACACCATCGAGCCAGACAGGTATCACGCAGGACATTTACGCTTTTAACTATCATGGTTGGAAGACAACATAACGGGGATAGTTGAGCCAGGAATTGCTCGGGGAAATAGGCTCATATACGAAGTTGCTAAAGCCCAAGTGAAATACAATAAACTGCGCAAAAGGGTTCATGAGTCCGAGGCCGAGCATCTGGAGTAGCACAAGACTAATATGGAGCTGATTAATGAATGGAGGGAAATGGCTATCAAATCTAATGAAAGGCTGGAATATTTGGAGCAGGGTCTGATGGAGCTGGAGGGGAAGACGAGGAAAAGAGTCGCCGACTGCCAGAATGTTGAGGGAAGCGAAGGAGGATATCTAGCGAGAGTATACCTATTTTTGGGCAAGCACGACCTGGGGAACCTGATCGATGGAGCCAAGAAGATCAAGCCTAGGGAAGGTCCTTCTGGGACCAAGTAGATTAGATTTACCTTCTTTTTCAAATGTAATAAGGCCAAGTGCCATTAATGACTTATCTTATTTAGTGTCGTTTTAGATTCATCTACTTTTACATTAATGAAATGAGGTAATTATTGGCACTAAAGATCTCAAAATCAACTTGTCGCTAAGCCTACCTCGAGCACAACGAGGCTCCCAAATTAGGACGCGAATTTTCTTTCCCGCACTATGTGTTTAGATATTGAAAATACTATTTTTTGAAACCCTTACTGACTTGGTTACCTTTTGTTTTCCTTTCCTTTTTGATTATTCCCACTCCCCAAGGTTGGTTCATACATACTGGCATCATCAGCTTATCATACCAGATCTAGAGGCCCTCCACCTTCTCGTCCTCCAAGTGTAGCGAAAGGCAAAGGGAAATCTAAAATGGATGATATGAACGACATCAGAACAGATAACACTGCACATGTTGAGAATGTGGAAACTTCCGATGGTCGGGGCACTCAGGCCCTAAATGATTTGGTTTTACGGCTTGAGCAGAAGATACTTGCACTACAGGGTGAGCTTGAGAAGGTCCGTAACTTAGCAAATCTATCCCTCACATTGAATGTCCCAGAGACCCAGAACCCTACACCACCTCAGAACACACCCAACAAACACCCACGGAATCCTCCCGCACCTCATCAGTATACAACCCCTCCTCAAAATCAGCATCTCCCTACTCAATACCCACAAACCACCTATCACATCCCCTAGAACACACCACAACATATCCTCGATCCCAGAACTCCACCAATGATCACCACTACACCAAAACTCCTGGCATTCACCAGAACAACCCTATATACGTAGAAAACTTACCTCACTCCACTCAACCAATCTCCTATACACCAGAATCCACCGAGAAGGACCTGCTCATCAAGAATATGGCTGAGGAGATCAAGAAACTAACGAGCCGAGTTCAGGGTGTTAAAGGAGGCAAAGGGATTGAAGGTCTAAATTATGAGGATTTATGCATACAACCGGATGTGGAACTGCCGGAGGTTTACAAACCTCCCAAGTTCGAAATGTTAGATGGAACGGGCGACCCAAAAGTTCATTTGAGAACTTACTGTGACAAGCTTGTGGGGGTTGGAAAAGACGAAAGGATTCACATGAAGCTATTTATGAGAAGCCATACTGGAGATAGGGGTCTTGGTACATAAGCCAGAATCCCAAGAAATGGGTTAATTGGGTGACCATGGCGCCAAATTTCATGGATAGGTTCAGATTCAACACAGAAAATGCACCAGATGTTTTCTATATCCAGAACCTCAAGAAGAAGCCAACTGAGACTTTCCGCGAGTATGCTACTCGGTGGAGGTCAAAAATAGTGAAGGTCAGGCCGGCGTTAGATGAGGATCAGATGAAAAAGTTCTTTGTCAGGGCACAGAACCGCAATATAACGAAAGGCCAATGGTTATTGAGAATCATAAGTTCTCCGATATCATCAAGCTCGGAGAAAGGATCGAGGAAGGTATTAAAAGTTGAATGGTGACGAATTTTGAGGCACTGCAGGCCACGAACAAAGCATTACAATAAGGCGGCATATCAAAAAAGAAAGAAGTGGGAACAATAATGGTTTCCCAAGGCCCAAAAATTCCATTTGTATACCAAACACCTCCACCCACATACCAACCATCACCTCTCAGATATTTCTAACCTGTTACCGCCTACCATACCTATAACACCCAACCATCCTATTATCAGTCACCTCCAACTCGTCCGAACTACCAAAAACCCAGGCCTAATTTTGACTGCAAACCACCTAGACAGTACACCTCCATTGCTGAACCCATCGACCAGTTGTATGAAAGGTTGAAAGCCGCTGGGAACGTCACCCTTATTCCCGCTGTGGCAATGGAGAATTCATCTCAATGGGTCAATCCAAACAAGACCTGTGCATATCATTCTAGCATGAAAGGACACACTATTGACGAGTGTCGCACCTTGAAAGACAAGATCCAAACATTAATCGATAGTAAGGTCATACAAGCAAAGGAAGCTGCACCCAATGTCCGAAACAATCTTCTCCCAGATCATAGGGGTGGCAGGGTCAATGTGATAGAAACTGATGAAGAGTGGGATCCCGAGAGATCAATCGGGCTTATTCGAGAAGGAGATGATCCTAAGAAACCTGCAGTCACACTCAATCCCATTGTGGTGCAGGTACAACCGCCAATTGAAGTCGAGGTAGCCGCATCGGTTCCTTTAGAAGTAGAAGTAACACCACCTGCAACAACGCTCACTCCTTTTGAAGTGGAGGTGGCCACACCTTTCATTGTAACGGTGGCATCCACACCACCCTTCAGTTCCAATGTTGTACCTTGCGATTATATGGTCGAGGCTAGACGAAAGGGAAAGTCAAAGACAGAAGAATCAGGCGCTGCACAAGGAATGACAAGAACGGGATGGGTTTATACACCTTAACATTTAGGAGAAACTAGTAAGCAAGCTTCTAACAAACCGCCCATCATTGAGACTGGTCCAGATGACCTCTGGAGGAAGGTACAGGAAAGGGAGTACTTTGTCGTTGATCATCTGAACAAGACTCCCGCCCAGATATCCATTCTATCATTACTGCGGAATTCTGAAGCACATAGGAACGCATTGATGAAGGTATTGAACGAGGCTTATGTTCCCAACAATATTACCAGTGGGGAGTTGGCTAACATGGTAGGAAAGTTATTAGAAAGCCATAAGATCACCTTCCATGAAGACGAGCTACCACTGGAAGGGTTAAGTAACAACAGGGCACTACACATCACAGTGTAATGTCAAGATAAGTTCATCGCCAGAGTTTTGATAGATGGAGGATCCAGCCTCAACATTTACGTGTTGACAACTCTGAAGAGGTTGGGCAAAGGTTTACATGAGATACGAGCAGGGACTATGAATGTGAAAGAATTCGATGGGTCTCAAAGGGCCACGATCGGAGAAAATAACATGTGCTTGCAAATGGGTCCTACCTAGTTAGATGTTGAATTCCAGGCACTAGACATATCTGCCTCCTACAATCTATTGTTGGAACGACCTTGGATACATGCCGCTGGAGCTGTCGCATCCACTTTGCACCAAGCGATAAAATTTGAGTGGAACCATCAGGAAGTGATCATCCATAGAGATGGGAGCAACCCTATTTACACCAGTCAGATTGTTCCAGTGGTTGAGAACAGAAGGAAGTTAGGTCTGAAGAATGCAGGGGCCACCTACATGAGGGCCATGACTACTATTTATCATGACATGATACATAAGGAGATAGAGGTGTACGTAGATGATGTCATAATTAAATCCAGGAAGTCTACAAATCATATAACAGACTTGAGGAAATTTTTCGATAGACTGTAGAAGTACAACCTAATGTTAAACCCCGCGAAGTGCGCATTCAGGGTTCCTGTCGGAAAATTGTGAGGATTCCTCGTCACTCGCCAAGGAATAGTGTTAGACCCGTCAAAAGGTTAAAGCCATCCAGGAATTACCACCACCAAAAATCAAGAAGGATGTGATGAGTTTCTTGGGACGTCTCAACTACATCAGCCGTTTCATAGCACAGTCCACAGTAATATGTGAGCTGATTTTCAAAATGCTGAAGAAGGATGACGCAACCAGTTGGACCGAGGATTGTCAAAAGGCTTTTGACAAAATCAAGGAATACTTGTCCACACCACCAGTCTTAGTCCCGCCAGAGCCTGGTAAACCACTACTACTCTACCTTGCAGTGTTAGATGGAGAATTCGGTTGTGTTCTGGGACAACATGACGAAACCAGAAGAAAAGAGCAGGCCATATACCACTTAAGCAAGAAGTTCACTCCTTATGAAACACGATACTCTCTGCTGTAACGTACTTGCTATGCTTTAACCTAGATAGCTCAGAAGCTAAGGCACTACTTCTGTGCTTATACAACACATCTCATATCAAGAATGGATCCTTTGAAATACATCTTTCAAAAGCCCATGCCTACTAGAAAGCTGGCTAAATGGAAAATCTTGCTGAGTGAGTTTGACATTATCTATGTATCTCAGAAAGCAGTCAAGGGACAAGCATTATCAGATCATCTTGCCGAAAATCTTGTAGGAGGAGAATATGAACCCTTAAAAACGTATTTTCCTGATGAGGAGGTATCATTCGTAGGAGAAGATATTGTTGAAGCCTACGACGGTTGGAGGATGTTTTTCGACGGAGCAACAAATTTTAAAGGAGTGGGTATCGGATCCGTCTTGGTATCAGAAATCGGTCAACATTATCCGGTGTCTGCAAAACTCAGATTCCCATGCACTAACAACATGGCAGAATATGAAGCTTGCATATTAGGGCTCAACCTGGCTGTTGATATGAATGTTTAGGAACTGTTTGTGATCGGCGATTCAGATCTGCTTGCGCACCAGGTACACGGAGAGTGGGCTACCAAGAATTCAAAAATACTACCTTATCTGCATCATGTACAAAAAATGAAGAAGAGGTTTACGAAGATAGAATTCCGGCATGTCCCCAGAATTCAGAATGAGATTGCTGACGCATTGTCTACTTTGTCATCAATGATACAACACCCAAGTAAGAATTTCATCGATCCCATTCCGGTAAGGATCCATAATCAGCCGGCATATTGTGCTCATGTTGAAGAAGAAATAGACAGAAACCCCTGGTTCCACGACATCAAAGAATATTTAACAAAGGGAGAATACCCGGAATATGCAAACCATACTCAGAAACGCACCCTTCGGAGGTTGTCCAATCACTTCTTCCAAAGCAGAGGAACTCTATACAGAAGGACTCCTGATCTGGGACTGTTAAGGTGTGTTGACGCAAAAGAGGCTTCTAAATTGCTCGAGGAGATACACGCCGGAACCTGCGGCCCACACATGAATGGATTTGTCTTGTCCAAGAAAATACTCAGGGCCGGCTACTTTTGGATGACCATGGAAACATACTGCATCCGATATGTTCAGAACTGCTACCAATGTTAGATACATGCAGACATGATACGAGTACCACCGAACGAGCTTAATGCAACGAGCTCACCTTGGCCCTTTTCTACTTTGGGAATGGATGTCATCGGTCCAATCGAACCCACCACCTCAAATGGGCACCGGTTCATTTTAGTGTCCATCGACCACTTCACTAAATGGGTTGAAGCTGCATCTTACAAAGTTGTGACCAAGAGGGTTTTTGCGGATTTTGTCCGCGACCGAATCATCAGTCGATTTGGGGTTCCAGAGTCCATCATCACTGACAATGCCGCCAATCTCAACAGTGATCTGATGAAAGCCATGTGTGAAACTTTCAAAATCAAGAACAAGAATTCCAGAGCATACATGCCTCAAATGGATGGAGTCGTAGAAGCTGCCAACAAAAACATCAAGAAGATACTAAGGAAAATGGTAGAGAATCACAAATAATGGCACGAGAAACTACCATTCGCCTTACTAGGATACCGTACCACAGTCCGCACATCAATCGGGGCAACCCCTTATCTACTGGTTTATGGCACTGAAGTTGTTATTCCCGCCGAAGTGGAAATCTTTCCTTGAGAATCATACAAGAAGCTGAACTAAACGACGCATGATGGATAAGGAGTCTCTATGAGCAACTAACCCTCATAGACGGAAAAATGATGAATGCAGTATGACACAATCAGCTTTATCAAAACGGAATGTCTAGAGCCTTCAACAAAAGAGTCAAGCAAAGACAGTTCGCGCTGGGGCAACTGGTGCTGAAAAAGATCTTTTCGCATCAAGATTAAGCCAAAGGGAAATTCTCTCCCAACTGGCAAGCTCCTTACATGGTTCACAGAGTATTGACAAGAGGAGAACTCATACTCTCCGAGATGGACGGGGAAATTTGGCCAAAGCCTATCAACTCAGACGCAGTCAAAAGATATTATATGTAAACCATTTATGCTTCTTCATCTGATGTAAATTGAACTACGCTCGGCTTGATTCCCATTTAAGAAGGGATACGTAGGCAGCCCTGTGGGTTCGGTCACAATTCAATAAAATCTTTATTTTCCCCAGAATCAGAAACTGGGACAGAATTTTGAGGAGGACCCCTCAAAATTTCGAAGCAAGTTCAGCCAACAACAGCGCATGGAGCAGTCAGGAAAGTCATATAGTTAACTGGGGCAGAATTCTGAGGAGGACCCTCAAAATTCTACGGCAGAAGAAGTCGCAATGTCTCTGATTGTGTCACAGTTAATGGTTCAACTAACTAAATTGTAAACTATATACTACTATGTCTTTTGAAATTATGCACGCATGATTTTGAAAATGAAACTTTGCTTTAGCCAAATGCTACCCTAATATCTTTAACAAGATCTTCAGATAGAGCGGAGCAAATCGAGCAAGCAAAGGCACGAACCAACCTCCCCCCGAAAAAACTCACAAATTTTCTTTGGATGCAGGACTATATCATCATGATAAACACCATCGCAACGACACAATCGCTATGCATGAAATACATTTTCAGCTAAGAATACTTCACTCCTACTCTTCTCTTTTCATGGGACTAAGCACTGTATTGAACCTTGCATGAGGCTAAGCCCTGCCTCTCCACTTGCATAAGGCTAAGCACTGCCTTCATCTTGCATGAGACTACGCCCTGTCTCAAATCATTTGCATGAGGCTAAGCCCTTCCTCTCCACATGCATAAGGCTAAGCACTGCCTTCACCTTGCACGAGACTAAACTCTGTCTAAATCTTGCATGAGGCTAAGCCCTTCCTTTCCACTTACATAAGGCTAAGCATTGCCTTCTATTTTCATGGGATTAAGCATTGTTCCGAATCTTGCATAAGGCTAAGCACTGCCTTATATTTGCATGGGACTAGGCATTGTTTCGAAGCTCACATGAGGCTAAGCCCTGCCTCTCCACTTGCATAAGGCTAAGCAACATTCATCTTGCATGAGACTAAGCCCTGCCTCTCCACTTGCATAAGGCTATGTACTGCATTCTCTTTGCATGAGGCTAAGTACTATCCCGATTTTTGCATGAGGCTAAGCCCTGCCTCTCCACTTGCATAAGGCTAACCACTACCTTCTCTTGGCATGAGACTAAGCACTGTCCCAATTTTTGCATAAGACTAAGCCTTGTACCAATCTTGCATGAGGCTAAGCCCTGCCTCCTCTTTGCATAAGGCTAAGCACTGCCTTCTCTTTGCATGGGACTAAGCACTTTCCCGAATCTCACACGAGACTAGGCACTCTCTCTCTTGCACTATTCTCTTCTCTCGGGATAAGCTCCGCCCTCAACTTCATACAAGACTAAGACCTATCTTGATTGCTTCTAGCATCGTGTCATTGCACCTCATGGGCTGAAATATCACCGACTTGTCCGAAGGCGTCATAGTCTGAAGGCACCATCCTCATAGCCGAAAGACACCATACCATGGCCTAAGGATCTCTCAAACTTGCACATCATTATTCAAAGGCGTAATGGTTCGGAGGCACCCTATTCATGGCCCGAGAACATCATTTCATGGCCTAGTTCATGGCGCAGGACAGCATAGTCTAAGGACATCATCCTCAATCGCCCAAGGACAATTCTCATGGTCTGAAGGGAATTTGGATCATGTTTAAATTTACGCAAAGATATATGTTTGCAATGCATATTTTGATTTGTAGGTAACCTGATGAGCAACCAGTATCCCAATAGGAGCAATCCTACTACAGTTCCTTCATACTATTTCAAACATGACCGCTCACCGTAACCATTTCACCTATCCAAAACCTTGTATTCGTCTTTGTGATAAATCCATCGGTCTATTTCGCTAGTGGATCCAGAACTACACACGACCTGATTCCTGTAAAATCAGGGATATGTAGGCAGCTCAGAAACCAGAGTGCGGCCTATGTCTCTCAAATCGTCCTATTCGGTCAAAATTGGCCATCATATCTTTACCCGACAACTCTTTCATCCTTCCCGAGTAAAGAGGGGCAGCTGTTGATACCCAATATTTTCCTATATTATTTTCAAAATGCATATATCTCTTCAAAACAATGCATGAGCATCAATTAATATTTTTTTTCATAATTTTTGAATTTTTTAAAGGACTTTTAATTAATTTATCCCGGGTGCTCTATTATATAAATACATACTAATTGCATCACAAATGGTTTTATGATAATTTTATTGCTTAATTTTATCATTTATATTTATATTAAGCTTTAATTATTTCTTGAATAGCCGTATTTACATTTCTTAGGTTATAATTGCAATAACTTTGCAATAATAGCCCATATGAGCATAATTACTTTATTTTACAAGAAAATGACCTTTAATATTTTTATAATATTAAGTAATTATTTTAAATCATTTTCATGCATAAATAGCATGTTTATCATTTATTATCTATTTTTATAAATTATTTTATCAAACTAATTGGGTATTTAAAATATAGCCTCTTTAATTTCGGACCTTAGCCGAAATTCCACCCCCAGCCCAATTAAAATCAACCCAATAACCCATAATCCAACCCAATAACCCAATTCTTTAAACCCGCCCAACCCCCATATTGAATCCTGGCTGTTGATCCCAGAGATCAACGGTCCAGGATATTCTTACCATTTTAGTTAACCCATAACCCCCAAACCCTACTCATTTCTAAATCCGTCGCCCCTAATTCCCTTTCTCCTCTCTTCTTTCTCACCCTTCTCCCTAACCCTAGCCCGCCGTCACCTGAACCCCTTCGATTCATGATTTATTCCTTCGATTATAGGCCTTATCTGGCCTCCTATCTTTACTAGTGTTATGATTATTGTGTTATTTTATAGAATCTCAGAGAGATTCGACACAGACTTGGTCCAAATCCTTTATTTTCTCGATTAATCGACCTGTGTTCATTCCTATGTTTGTGAATACTGATATCTTCATGTTTATGGCTTCAAATCTCTAGTTCAAATCAGATTTTTCTCAACTCTCTCTATTTTTTAAGACCCTAGTTATTTTCTACTTGAGTCCGTTCAGATTTTCATAGATCTGAAATGATTTTGAGTTTATTTGATAGTTTTGTTTTAAGATCTTCCTCATTGTTGGCCGATTTTTGTTTTTCCTAAAAGCTAGGGTTTCATCTTTTTAAGTTTCTGCAAATGTTTTAAAAAATTTTAAATTCTCAACTCTGGCCTTTCTCATTTACTGTTCGACTAATTTCCTTGCTTGAGTTTCATCTCTGTGTTTCGATATGCTTAAGGTTTTCCATTACTCGACTATTTATCTCACTGTTCTTGCCCGTTCACTTTGGCTCTGTCAAATAAACTGATTGATTGATTTATTTACCTAATTAGGGTTGGAAATTATATTTTTATTTTAAAATTGGTATCTCTTTGAGGGTTTTTACCTATTCTTTCCTTATATATGTGATTCATGATTAGTACTACTTTCCTTAATTATACTACTTGCTTGATTTCTGGGCTTTGACTATTGTGACCGACCTATAAATAAGTCTCTGGACTCATGGCTTACCTTGTTAACCTCAAATTTGGTTGTTAATTGATTCTCCCTAATCTAAGTGATATTTCCCGGATTGGGTTTAGCCCTAATTACCTGGTTGATTGATTTGCATACCTTATTTATAATCTCTTGATTTCCTACCTTATTTGTTTACTTTGCTGAATGCTATATAAACCTTTCACCATTTTGATTTTCAAGACACAGAAAAACACCTACACACACACATCTACCCTTACAAGTACACAGTAATACACATAAACTTTTACTTACACACTTACACTCACACAACTTAAGTTCTTTGATTTGCTTCACTGTCTAGTCGACTGAAAGCCAAGGCTGGACTTTCGGATTCCAATTGCCTTCACCTTCCTGTTTGCTATCTCCTTAACTGGTATGCCTCAATTTCTGTTATCATGTTCTATTTTATATGCCATGTAGTCAGTTTATTGAAAACCTCAACATGCTTCTTTTTTTATATCTGATTCCTGACCATCTCTTTCTCAACTACTATGCCTTAGTTCTTATTATCTTGTAATGTTCCATGTGAGTTATATGAATAGTGTGTTTCAAACCTCGATATGTTTCTGTTTTCCATATAGTTCCTGTTTATTTCTCTCTCAGCTAGCATGCCTTAATTCTTGTCAACCTACTCTGTTCTGTGTGCTTATCTTAGCATGTTTCCATCTGATTCGTGGTTTCTGTTTACCTCTCTCTAGACTAGTGTGCTTTGGTTCCTGTTCCATGTGTTTGTTTGTTTAGATACTTCAAACTTCAGCATGTTTCTGTTTTGTACATGCCTATATGGCCTTACCTAGTGGTAATTAATGAACTGAGTAATCTTCAGCAAAGTTGTTTGATTCAACTATATATTTCCTATTCTGAACATGTATGAATACTTAGTCTGAATAAGTGCTAATCTGTTTAAAACTATGGGATTGTTTGTTGGTCCAGTTCTATTTGCAGCATAGGAATGAACATAGCCAGATTCATGGTTTATTCCTTCGATTCTAAGCCTTATCTGACCTCCTATCTTTACTGGTGTTATGATTATTGTGTTATTTGATGGAATCTCACAGAGATTCAACACAGACTTGGTCCAAATCCTTCATTTTCTCGATGATTATGCATGTGTTCATTCCTATGTTTGTGAATACTGATATCTTCATGTTTATTGCTTCAAATCTCTAGTTCAAGCCATATTTTTCTCAACTCTATCTATTTTTTAAAATCCTAGTTATTTTCTACTTGAGTCCGTTCAGATTTCCATAGATTTGAAATGATTTTGAGTTTATTTGATACTTTTCTTTTAAGATCTTCTGTTATTACCATCATTGTTGGCCGATTTTCGTTTTTCCTAAAAGCTAGGGTTTCATCTTTTTAAGTTTCTGCAAATGTTTTAAAAATGTTTAAATGCTCAACTCTAGTCTTTCTCCTTTACTGTTCGACTAATTTCCTTGGTTGAGTTTCAGCTCTGTGTTTCGATATGCTTAAGGTTTTCCATTACTCGACTATTTATCTCACTGTTCTTGCCCGTTCACTTTGACTCTGTCAAATAAATAGATTAATTGATTTATTTGCCTAATTAAGGTTTGAAATTAAATTTTTCTTTTAAAATTGGTATCTCTTTGAGGATTTTCACCTATCCTTTCCTTATATATGTGATTCATGATTAGTACTACTTTCCTTAATTATACTACTGGCCTGATTTCTGGGCTTTGACTATTGTGACCGACCTATAAATAGGTCTCTGGACTCATGGCTTACCTAATTAACCTCAAACTTGGTTGTTAATTGATTCTACCTAATCTAAGTGATATATCCCGGATTGGGTTTATCCCTAATTAACTGGTTGATTGATTTTCATACCTTATTTGTTTACTCTGCTGAATGCTATATAAACCTTTCACCATTCTGATTATCAAGACACAGAAAAACACCTACGCATACACATCTACGCTTACAAGTACACACTGATACACACAAACTTTTACTTACACACTTACACTCACACAACTTAAATTATTTAATTTTCTGCACTGTCTAACCGGCTGAAAGCCAAGGCCGGACTCTTGGATTCCAATTGCCTTCACCTTCCTTTTTGCTATCTCCTTAACTGGTATGCCTCAATTTCTATTATCATGTTCTATTTTATATGCCATGTAGTCAGTGTATTGTAAACCTCAACATGCTTCTGTTTTGATATCTGATTCCTGACCATCTCTTTCTCAACTACTATGCCTTAGTTCTTATTATCTTGTGTTGTTCCATGTGAGTTATATGAATAGTGTGTTTCAAACCTCGATATGTTTCTTTTTGCCATATAGTTCCTGTTTATTTCTCTCTCAACTAGCATGCCTCAATTCCTGTCAACCTACTCTGTTCTGTGTGCTCACCTTAGCATGTTTCCATCTGATCTGTGGTTTTTGTTTACCTCTTTCTAGACTAGTGTGCTTTGGTTCCTATTCTATGTGTTTGTTTGTTTAGATACTTCAAACTTCAGCATGTTTCTGTTTTGTACATGCCTATATGGCCTCACCTAGTGGTAATTAATGAACTGAGTAATCTTCAGCAATGTTACTGGTATGAATACTTAGTCTGAATAAGTGCTAATCTGTTTAAAACTATGGGATCATTTGTTGGTCCAGTTCTATTTGTAGCCATGTGGTCTGAACCTATTCACTTCCAAAAATCAAACTGATTTTTATAAAACTATCCCCTACCCTTATATACTATTTTCAAACTTCTACTCTTAGTTATCTAGGGTCCTACCACCCCCAGTGTGAGCATTGCCTAGGGTCCATGAGACTCCTCTGAACTCTGACACACTGGGGCTGGTCTTCCAATCTTTTACAACTGTTTCTCTGAGAAAGGTTCTCGTGTGAGCATTGCCCGGGATCCCTGAGGCCTTGTGTATTATGGATGGACTACCTATGGACATCATACTTGCTTGCTTGAAGGCCTAGCTTCCAGGTTGATGTTGGGCCGGCTAAGGCTCCCTATAGTGTAATGAATAGTATTGTGTAATTCATTCATATTGGTCTGTAATAATGTAATAATTCTTGTAAAAAATAGATATGGGGTAATTAGTAAAAGCTGGGGAGGGATTGTTATATATCTTTGTCAGGTTTGGGTAGAAAGCATGCCTATAGATTGTTGTGGTGATTCTTTATGTGCATACCATTAGAAATCATGCCCATAGGATCTAGTCTCATTGTTTGAAATCTGAAGTTTCATACTTTGCATCCTAAAAATCCTGTTTATAGTTCGTTTATCAATTCGGCATCAAGAACCCATGTTTTATGCATATTTTCAAATCTCAATTTCCATTAGAGATCATGTATATAGGATCTTATTTGTGTAACATAATACACTTTCCTTGCAAATTTGTTTAAAGTTCCTCCTCACATAGATGTCATGCCTATAGGAGATATAAAAGTCAATTTAGATATCATGCCTATAGGGTGAAATCAGTTTTTTCAAACATAGAAAGCATGTCTATAGGAAATAAATAAATCGATTTCAGCACCTACAAATCATGCCTATAGGAATTAATTAATTCTGTAAATTAGAGATCATTCCTATAGGAATTAATTAATTCTGTAAATTAGAAATTGTGCCTATAGGAGTTAACTAATTCCGTAAACTAGAAAGCATGTCTATAGGAAATAAAATAATCCGTTCTAACACTTAGAAATCATGTCTATAGGAGTTAACTAATTCTGCAAATTAGAAAGTATGCCTACAGGATCTAAAAAAGATAAAAAGTTGTCTGTTAAAATCAGTAACTCATTTATGAATTATGTTATAGGTCTATAATTAACAGTTATAGATACCATGCCTATAAGATTCTGCTCTGGTTATCACTTAGGCAAACTTATAGGAATTCTAGGGCTAAAAAGAACTGTGATTTAGTACTGCCTGAAGTTTACCAGATTTACAGTTTTTAACAAAACCAATAGGCAAACTGATAGGAATCACTGATCGCTTTAATAAGGTTTTTATATATTCTGTTTATGCTCATCTAGATATCCTCCCTTTAGGATCTTAAATCATTAAAGATTTTTTGTTTGAATATCGTGCATTTGTTTTGTTTACTTGTGGAGGTTAACATGAGCCCCTATTTGCTCTTTATGTGACAGTCCTACTTGAATTTTATTTGTCACATAGTTTTCTCATTTTAAGCAACATAGGCGAGTCTAGAACCACCTTAAATAGAGGTTCTAAACACCTCCAGGACCATAGGTAAGGGACGGGTAGTGCACGCATAAGGCACGAGTTAGAAGCTACTAGAACGTTTAAGTAACAAACGGAAAGATAGTAATTGGATAGTAAAGGAGATGATGACATGTGCACTAATACTATGAGTAGCACCCCAACCTGGGGAAAGTTACCAAGTATTGCATAGAAATGATCATATTGGCTAAAAAACTTGGGACCCATTTAATTCTTGTTTTAAATAATAGTTGTCTAAATTGATTTATTTTCCTTTAAAGACTAATTCTCTTAATTAAGTTTGGCCAGGACCCACCGTTGTGGACCTCGAGGGGTGCCTAACACCTTCACCTCAAGGTAATTTTGATCCCTTACCCGATCTCTGGTGATGCAGATTAGTTTCATGAGTCAATTACTCTAGGTTCCCTAACACAGCTTAATCTATTAGGTGGGGACTCTTAAAATCCCATATCCCATCCCAAATGGGAGGGAGTTGTCTCAAAAATGTCGAAACCCGGACTCCGCGAGGAAAAAGGGGGAGCGACAGGGAGAATCAACGATAATAGATGGCCTAGACCCCTAAAATCGATCCTTCCCAAAGAAAACCCCATCAAATATGCAATTACCACGGTACACATGGCCACAGAACTGAAGACTATAGGCAGTTGAGGGAGGAGGTAGCCCATCTATTCAACGAAGTTCACCTTCGAGAGTTCTTAAGCGATCGAGCCGAAAACCAATTCAGAGCAGAAACAATGAACAAGAAGAGCCACGTCATGTGATCCATATGATCGTCGGTGGGGTCGATATTCCAAAATGGCCCGTGTTCAAACGCACTAAAGTATCCATTACAAGGGAAAAACTGACCCGAGATTATGTTCCAGAAGGCACCGTATCACTCAACAATGAAGAAGCAGAAGGGATCTCTCAACCCCACAATGACGCTCTGGTAATTTCTATCCTTATGAATAAAATTCAGGTTAAGCGTGTGTTATTGATCCAGGGAGCTCGGCAAATATAATTTAATCGAGGGTTGTAGAGCAGCTCGACCAAGAACAAATCGTACTTGCAGCTCGGGTCCTGAATGGTTTCAACATGGCCAGTGAAACAACCAAAGGTGAAATCATTTTACTGGTAAACATAGTTGGGACTATACAAGAAACCAAGTTCCATGTATCGAGGGCGATATGAGGTATAACGCCTTGCTTGGAAGACCCTGGATTCACAATATGAGAGTTGTTCCTTCAACCCTTCATCAAATGATGAAATTCCCAACGCCGGATGGAGTGAAAACAGTATATGGGGAACAACACACTGTGAAAGAAATGCTTGCGGTAGACGAGGTAATACCGATATTGGCGCTTTCGACAACAAAAGGATTGGAGGTCAAAGGAAAACAGGAGGCTAAGTAGCAACCATAGCCACCAGCCTCGGCTTAGTCGGAAAAGCAGGAAACGGGAGAAGAGGACAACGACTACTGGATCCCTTGATCCTTCATTATCCCCGAAGATTTCGACGCCACCATATCGAAAGTCAAATATCTAGAACAGGTTATATTGATTGAATATCTACCCAAACGAAAGGTATACCTGGGTATGGGGTTAACCCCCGAACTCAGGAAAAAAATCATTAAATTTCTTATTGATAATATGGACTGTTTTTCTTGGTCCCACTTAGATATGACAGTGATCCCACTGGAGATTAACAACACACCGATTGAGCCTGTACCCGAAGTTCAGACTTGTAAAACAAAAGAAAATGCCCCAATCCAAAGTAAAACATACATTCATCAAGGACGAGGTAACCAAACTTCTCAAAGTAGGATCCATCCGGGAAGTAAAATATCCCAAATGGTTAGCAAATGTAATTGTAGTCCCTAAAAAGGGGAACAAACATAGGATGTGCATAGATTATAAAGATTTAAACAAAGCATTTCCTAAAGACTTTTTTCCTCTACCGAATATTGATCGCATGATCGATACCACAGACGGCCACGAGATCCTTAGTTTTCTCGATGCCTACTCCGGGTACAATCAAATACAAATGAACTCGAAGGATCAGGAAAGGACTTCATTCACTACTAAATATGTCACATACTGTTATACCGTAATGCCATTTGGGCTAAAAAAAAATGCTGGTGCTACTTACCAACACCTAGTGAACAAAATGTACGAAGACCAAATAGGTAAATCAATGGAGATATACATTGACGATATGCTAGTTAAGTCCCTGCGCACAAAGGAACATTTAACACATTTATAGGAAACCTTCGACATATTGAGGAAATACAACATGAAACTCAATCCTGAGAAATGTGATTTTGGGATCTGTTCGGGAAAGTTTCTCGGCTTTATAGTGTCAAATAGAGGAATTGAAATCAACCCTGATAAAATCAAGGAAATCGAAGACATCACAGTCGTGGACAGCGTTAAGGTCGTGCAAAGATTAATAGGGTGGATAGCTGCCTTGGGCCGGTTATCTCGAGGTCTTCAGATCAAAGTCATAGGTTCTTCTCACTGCTCAAAAAGAAGAACAATTTCGCTTGGATCCCGGAATGCAAACAGGCATTGGAAGAGTTAAAGCACTATCTCTCGAGCCTACCATTGCTTCATATTCTAAAAATGGACAAGAGACTCTACTTATATCTGGAAGTCTCAGAAGTCGTGGTAAAGGGGTTGTAGTTCGAGAAGATCAAGGTACGCAATTTCCAATTTACTATATTAGTCGAACTTTAGGTGAGGCCAGGACCCGGTACCCACACTTAGAAAAATTAGCGCTTGCTCTAATAAGCGCCTCTAGGAAATTAAAACCATATTTCCAGTGTCACCCAATCTGTATGGTGACCACTTATCCTCTTCGTAATGTTTTACATAAACTCGAACTCTCAAGTCGATTGGCCAAGTGGGCCGTCGAAATCAGTGGATATTGATATCGGGTATCAACCCCGAACATCCATCAAGTCTCAAATCTTAGCAGACTTCATGGCAGAGTTTACGCCAGTCCTCGTACCCGAGGTCGAAAAGGAAATTTTGTTAAAATCGGGTACATCTTCGGGGGTGTGGACCCTTTTCACAGACGACGCTTTGAATGTGAAAGGGTCCGGGATAGGCATCATTTTGAAGCACAGGCCTTCAACAGAACCTTTGAGGTTCGAGAGGATCAAATGCAGAGGTACTTGGATAAATTGCAGATAACGCTACATCGGTTTAAAGAATGGACCCTACAACATGTACCTCGAGAACAAAACAGTGAGGTCGATGCCCTTGAAAATTTGGGGTCATCAGTCGAAGATGACGAAATCAGCTCAGGGACTATCGTACAACTTTCAAAGTCAGTGATCGAAGAAGGCCATGCTGAAATAAACTCCACAAGCCTAACCTGGGATTTGAGGAATAAATATATCGAGTATTTGAAAAGCGGGAAACTCCAATCGGACTCTAAGAACGAAGGCTGCACGATTCACACTGGCCGAAGATGGAACTTTATATAGAAGCATGTCCATGGACCATTGGCAGTATGTCTGGGACCGGGAGACACTAACTACGTCCTACGAGAAATTCATGAGAGTACTTGTGGAAACCATTCCGGTGTTGAATCACTGGTTCATAAAGTCATCAGAGCGGAATATTATTGGGCCAATATGGAAAAAGATACTAAGGAATTCGTTCGAAAATGTGATAAGTGCCAAAGGCATGCGCCGATGATCCACCAGCCCGGAGAGTAACTTCATTCAGTCTTATCCCCATGGTCGTTCATGAAATGGGGAATGGACATCGTCGGCCCTCTGCCATCAGCCCCGGGTAAATCTAAATTCAATTTATTTATGACTGACTATTTCTATAAATGGGTTGAAGCACAGGCCTTTGAGAAAGTCAGAGAATAATAAGTTATAGACTTCATCTGCGATCATATCATATGTCAGTTCGAGATACCTTCCGAAATCGTATGCGAAAATGGAAAAAAATTCATCGGCAACAAGATAACAAAGTTTCTCGAAGATCACAAAATAATAAGGATCTTATCAACGCCATATCATCCTAGTGGGAATGGACAGGCCGAGTCAACAAACAAGACCATCATTCAGAATCTAAAGAAAAGGTTGAACAACACTAAAGGAAAATGGAGAGAAATTATGCCCAAAGTCCTTTTGGCATATCGAACAACGTCGAAATCCAGTACAGGGGCAATACCATTCTCCTTAGTATATGGCGCCAAATCCCTGATTCCGGTCAAGGTCGGGGAGCCTAGTGCTAGGTTTCGATACACAACAGAAGAATCGAATCATGAGGCTATGAATACAAGCCTCAAATTTCTAGATGAAAAACCGGAAGCCGCCCTCGTCTGAATGGCCGCACAAAGACAGCGTATCTAGAGCTACTACGATCAAAGGGCCAACCTTCGCCACTTTGGAATCGGGGATTTAGTTCTGAGAAACGTATCCCTCAATACTCGAGACCCAAACAAAGGAAAGCTCGGCCCAAATCGGGAAGGACCGTATCAGGTCCTCGACATCATTGGAAAATGATCATACAATCTTGGCACGATGAACGATGAATAACTGCCAAATTATTTGGAACATATCGCTCCTCAAACGATATTATTGTTAAGGTATGACCTTATCCTTTTTCGTTTACATTTTATACTAACTTATTGTAGGTTTTCAATCGAAGGCATTGAAGTTTTCTCCAAGCATGAAATTCTTAGGTCTAAAAGCACGTGTTGCACTCTTTTCCCTTCGACTGGTTTTTACCCCGAATGGGTTTTTCCGGCAAGGGTTTTAAAGAGCCAACCATTGTTTGTGTTAACTTAGAGTATCCGAGGCTTCTTTACAATCAACCTCGAATACTGGGGAGTATCACCCTCAGATATTATATTTTCAAGGAAAATACTTCATGTCAACAGGGTCTCGATAGGTAAATTTTGTAAAGGGCCAAACAGTCGAATGAACCGTTTCCATGTAGATTACTCGAGCCCTAGTGGAAAAACATGTACGCATGTATGATCTATTAAAAGAAGTATTTTTCCTTACCAGATGTTCCATGCCTTAGTGAAGTTTCTGCCTTAAAATTTCATACTTATGATCTATTGTGGAAATTGGCTCAAGGGCTGATTGCAACTAAAGCTCAAACAATTAACCCCGTACTCGGGGACTGTCATCCGAAAATCGATATGTTCGAATTACTAAACTTCGAGACCGTAAAACCTTAAAAGGGCAATCCTCGATTTTATAGGTCAAGGCCACCCCACTCGAGGATTGACGCTACGAACAAGTTTGAAATATAATTGGGAAAATAAGCCCAAGAGGCAGATCCCAAGGCTACAGCCAAACTAGCGCGGTTCAGAAATGTCTGAATTCCGCAATAAAAACAGGCCTTCGAATTCTTTTATAAACCGGTTAAAAAGGTTACACCCGCAACAATTTAGTACTGAACAAAATTGTTCTAAGGCAAAAAAAATCAAAGGGTTTCGATAACATTAAAAAAACCAATGGGTACAAACTTACTTCATGCTTAGGCATAACAAATTTTTATATGATTAAACATTTTAAGCCGAAAAGGGAAAAAGCCACTCTACTGTGGCCATATCGGCCCGATTCAAGAGTCTAAGGACCATTATACTTTTTGAGTTCGAAGGTTCATCCTCACTCAACTAAAACCTAAGGGTTTTACTACTTTGAGTTTGAGCAAGTGCTCACTCGACTACAAAGACTATACTAATCTGACTTCGGCCAAGTTGCGTAAGTTCTGAATTCACAAACATACTCTCACAAGGCATAAAGTATATCAAAATTCTCACAAGGCATGAAGTATATCAAAATTTTCACAAAAGATCGAGACAAAGTTCAAAAAGGAAATATTTCATATATACGAAGGTATTTACAAAAGGACCAATCAAGGTCCTACACAAAAAGAAAAAAAAACAAAATACAAAAGCCCCTAGCTATTCTCAGGGGCAGTTCCTTCCTAAGGGTTAGCTTCTTCCTCGGGCTCATCACCATTTTCGGACCCACTCTTACAGCCATCGTCATTATCATCGTTGTCGTCATCAGAAGAGACCTACATTCTAGCATCAGCTTCGTGCTCTTTTGTCTTTGTTATCTCCTCGGTAAGATCGAAGCCCCGAGCATGGATCTCCTCGAGGGTCTCCCTCTGGGATTGGCATTTAGCAGTTCGGCAATCTAATGTGCTTGAGTTTGAGTAGTCTCGGCAGCCTCCCTCAATTGGACTTAAGCAGCTTCAGCGTCAGCCCGATAAATGGGCACCATCTTATCAGCCTCGGCTTTTGTTTTTTCGGCTTCAACTTGGGCCTTGGAAAGTTCAGAAGCCACCTGAGCCTCGAGCTCCTCTATCCTCTTTTCCTGAGTCGAGCTCTTTTTCTTCATACCTCGAAGCTGGGCTTCGACCGATGACAACTGGTCTAGAGCAGCCTCGTTCTCTGCAGTAAGGCGGTCCATGCCTTCTTTCAACCCATAGGACTCAGCCTTCACTTGATTGACCTCCTCACGGAGCTGCTCGATTCTCTTGATCTTTTGCTGCAGCTGCGATATCGAAATTTTAGACTCCGCTCCTGAATCAAGGCCATGAACTTTTAAGATTATCATTACCTGCTCAGTCTGCTTCTTGTGAGCTTTAGCTAGTTCGGTTCGGAGGTCTTTTATCTCTTAATCCTTTTGCCCTCAGTGGAGTTTGAGGGCATTCCTCTCCTCCGAAAGTCTTTGGAGATCAGCCTTATACTGGCTCAGTTCCGCCCGAGACTTAGAAAAAGCCTCTATGGAAAAATACTGGAGTTAGACAAAAAAACAGAAGAATACAACATCAGCAAAAGATTTAAAACTTACCTGGTTCAGAAGTTGTTGGGCCTCTTCCTAGAGGCTGGATGCGTCATTCAGGTCGGAAGCATCCCTCAACCACCGTAAAGCAATCTCGGAAGGGATCCTCCCCACCGGGGACTCTGCCTACTTCGGGGGTCCTCAAAGCCTGAGCATCCCATATCGCCTCTTCAAAAAAGGCAGGGATAGTTGGTGAAAGACCAACTGTCACTTCCCCAAGTGAGTCACTTGGGGCATTATTTTTTACTCGAGGGATTTCAGGATCGACCCCCTCGGACGTGCTCGCCGTTAGATGAGAAGCAGCCTTAACTTCAGGCGATTCGGGGACTTTGCCCGAATCCTTCTCCAAGGCCTCCTCAGCACAAGGCGAGGGGCCTCGCCAACCGCCACCGATTCAGCGGCCTTGGAGCCCTCGATGTTTTTCCTCACTCGATTCACAAGCACCGAGTCACCATCCTCATCTTCTTCTTCATTATCCCTTAGCTCCTGAACTACATGGGGAGGGAGGGAAGCAATATCTATCCTCGATTTGCTAATTGAGCTCTTCTTCTTTTTGGACTTTGGGTCCTTGGAGGCCGAGACCCCTTTTTCTCTTGTTATCTTTTGCTGGTTTCAGAACCAGAACCGAAGCCTCCTCCTCACCAGACGGAGGCCTCATGGCGCATCCTTGATCAGGCCTGGACATGAGGAAATTGAATAAGTATAAAAAGATATTATCAAAGAATCGGATATGTAAAAAGGAAGCTTACCATGGTTCTTTGCCTCCCAACGGCCTTTTACCAAATCACGCCAACAACGCTTAGCGTAAGTGGAGGTCGAGGCCAGTTTTCGGACCTAGCTCTCGAGGTCGGGATCGCACGAGGCATCCAAGAAACCGATGCATGATGAATGAAGGCATTAATAGAGCAAAGGAACGAAGTCAAGCATGGAAATTAACAATGAAGTAATACTTACGCTTCGTGTTCCATTTCTCAGGAAATGGCATCTTCTCCGCCAGGATGAGGTCGGAGGTCTTCACTCGAATAAATTACCCATCCAACCTCGATCTTTGTCCTCGTCGATGCTCGAGAACAACACCTTTGTTTCCTGATGTTGGAGTTTGATCAACCCTCGAAAGATACACGGACTGTACAACCTGATGAGGTGGTCGAGGGTGAATGGCATCACCTCGGCTTTGCTCGTAAAGAATCGGAGCATGTTGATTATTCACCAAAAGAAAGGATGGATTTAGCCTAAGGTCACCTGGTATTGATGGCTGAAGTCAATCATGACAGGGTCGAGAGGGCCCAGCGTGAAAGGGTAAGTGTAAACACTCAGATACCCTTCCACGTGGGTAGTAATGCTTTTTTTAAGGGATGGAATCGCTATCACTTTATCCCCCCAGTTGTAGTCCCTCTTAATTTGCTCGAGGTACCCCACAGTTATCGAGCAAATGTACCTCGACACATGCTCGCATCGATTAGGGACCGAGGAAGGTTTCTCGATCTTAAAATTGGACTTAAGACTACAAGGGCAAGGAACACACTCTCAGGGAGCGCATCCACCAATGTTTTGTCACCGGTCGGCTATAAAGAAGAAGATTTATCTTTTTGGGGAACTATTTTAGATGTTTTCGCCATTTTAAGGGTTTGAGGAAAGAAGAAGGTAATAAAATTTGGTGTTTAACGATTGACGGTGAAACCCGAAGATTAGTATAAGGGAAGAACTTGGGAGAGGTAAAACTTTAGAATATTGGAATAAAGTGAAAGTAAAGTTTGATTCAATAAGGAGAAGGCCTATCTATGGATTTATGGCGACGGTTCAACAACGCTAGTGGTTGACCACAAGCTGATGCTCATTAATGATTTTGGGAAATGTACCGACGGGACATTTCGGTCACTTCTATCACTTACGTCACGGGGATGATGTCATAATTTGCCGAGGTCCCAAAAATCGAAGGCTCAATTCGTTTCTTATCACTACACTCCAAACAACTAAGGGCCTATCTTTATACAGTTGAAATCGAGGCCACCCGATTTTACTATTTGATCGAGATCAGAATGTTGCATCGAAGGTCGACTTCGACTAAATCACGAAACTGAGGCATCGAGTTAAAAAATTGAAGTATCTTTCAAGATCGAGGTCGGTAACAATTGAAGCCAATAGAGATAGACTCCGAGTGATATCGGATAGGGCATAATAATGGAAGGGCGAGATATCCGCGACTGGTCGAGGATCACGGCGTAAATCTCGAAACGGATAAAATCAGAAGCGGTTAATTAGCTAATTATGTGATTTCCTTCTGTAATTAGAATTATACCATAGGTTGAATTCCTCTGATATATAAAGGGGAATTCTAATAATTTGTAAGGCATCATCATTCAAAGAAATTACAGCAATACAATCATCTCTTTCTCGCTTATATTATTGTTCATCAGTTTACTGAATTTTCCTACAGTTCGTTCACTCATCAGTTTGAGAGTACTTCGACTCGAGGGTTGAAATCTTATTTGAACACTAGTTTGCTTTACTTATAATTTAATTCTGTCATTTATCTGCATATTTATCAATTGGTGTTGAGTGAAAACATATATCGTTAAAACCACAATATAAGTTTAATTGTTATCCAAATTTTAGGGTAAATAGTTTGGCGCCCACCGGCGTTTTGTCACCGGCCGGCCGTGAAGAAGAAGCTTTCTCTTTTGGGGGAATTGTTTTAGAAGTTTTTGCCATTTTTATGGGTTTGAGGAAAGAAGAAGGTAGTAAGATTTGGTGTTTGACGATTGGCGGTGAAACTTGAAGATTAGTAGAAGGGAAGAACTTGGGAAAGTTAAAAACATAGAAGATTGGAAGAAAGTGAAAGTAAAGTTTGACTCAATGAGGAGAAGGCCTATTTATGGATTTATGGAGACAGTTCAACAACGCTAGTGGCCGACAACCAACTGATGCTCATTAATGATTTTGGGAACTGTACCGACGGGATGTTTCGGTCACTTCCATCGCTTTCATCACGGGTATGATGTCATAATTTGCCGAGGTCCAAAAAATCAAAGGCTCAATTCGTTTCTTGTCATTACACTGAAAAAAATGAGGGGACTATCTATATACGGTTGAAATCGGAGCCACCCAATTTTACTATTTGATCGCGATCAAAATATTGCACCGAAGGTCGACATCGACTAAATCACGAAGCTGAGGCATCGAGTTCAAAATCAAAGTATCTTTCCAGATCGAGGTTGGTAATAATTGAAGCCAAAAGAGCTAGAAACCGAGTGATATCGGAGAGGGCATAGTAACAAAAAAGTGAGATATTCGCAACTGGTCGAGGATCATGGCGTAAATCTCGAAACGGATAAAATCAGAAGCGGTTAGTTAGCTAATTACGTGATTTCCTTCTGTAATTAGAATTATACCATAGGAAGAATTCCTTTGCTATATAAAGGGGAATTCTAATCATTTGTAAGGCATCATTATTCACATAAATTACATCAATACATTCATATCTTTCTCGCTTACATTATTATTCATTAGTTTACTCTATTTTCCTATAGTTCTTCCACTCATCAGTTCGAGAGTACTTTGACTCGAGGGCTGAAGTCCTGTTTGAACACTGGTTTGCTTTACTTATAATTCAATTCTATCATTTATTTGCATATTTATCAATTGGTGTTGGCTGAAATCACATATCCTCAAAATTACATTATAAGTTTAATTGTTATCCAAATTTTAGGGTAAACAAATATGCCTCTTCACTGGAAGAACGGATGGAAGAATTAATTTCGGAGTTAAAAAATCCATAAGAATAGATGTTGCATTTATCCTGCAAAGAGAATAGAGGTTTGTGAAAGAAATGCACCTAATGCATGTATGGTTTGTTGAGGGAAGTTAAATTAAAAACCCTCGTTTTACGTCTAAACAATTTTAAGACTCCATCACAGGTCTGGGCGAATCAGATCCCTTCAGACCCAATAAGTGGTAAAATCTTAAAAAAACAAATACACTTAATGGGCTGAGATATGTACGGTTCAGATTCACACCCCCATTAAATGAAAAGAAATGAGGCTTAAGAGCCAATTTAGATGTTTACTCGGATACGAAAAAGTTAAAGTCACTTCCCTGTGCTCCTGTGTTTATTAAGCATCAATTTGCAATTTGCAAACCTGCTCGAATTCATACATGACAGGTAATGTTTTTCTTTTCCTGAGTTTTTGTCTTCTTCTTTTTTTTCCTTTTTTCTTGTAGGCCAAGAAAAGAAAAGTCGACGAGTGCCAAGTTGAATGGAAACTTCATGGCGTCCCATATAAGGATAAATCTATGATGTCACATAGAAGATTAAATCCACAGCAACATATAGAAGGACAAATCTCTCACAACATATAGAAGGGCAAATACGTCACATCGCATAGATGACAAATCCACGTCGGACAAATCCACATTACCATATAGACGGATAAATTCACATCACCATATGGACGGATAAATCCATATCACAATATAGATGGACAAATCCATATATCTATCTAGACTGACCAATTCATATCACCATATTGACGGAAAAATCCATGTCATCATATAGAAGATTAAACCCATGACAGCATATAGAAGGACAAATTCTTAATCGCATATATAAATTAGCTTAAAGAATAAAGGACTATAATTTTCTCCTCATTTGGTCAATTGTTGTCGACTTAATATATACCAACCTTCTTTCGCTTATGCAGTTTTGAAGAAATGGTTCACTTCAGTGACTACACATCTCCATCCTCCAAGCGCAAGTATCTCTTAATTGACGCTAAGAATGGCGAGGTTATAACCAAGTTGTTGACTTACACTCCACTAGTTGGTTCATACACAAACTTGTAGCTACTTTTGCAAAATTTCTTCCATATGTTAGATTGGACTTCAGAGCACAACCAAAAGTCAACTAAAATGTGATATCTTCAAACTCTTGCCAACGAAAACTTAATGTTGCGAGTACTCTTCCTTGCCTAGGACGGCATATGATTCAAAGGGAGATATGTTGGGGAGATACTTTGAGAATTGATGATGAATATCATCATACCTCGGGATATTGGGAATGGGTTGAAGACATACTTAGCAAAAGTCAACGGGCTTTGGATACATCAAGAATTTATGATGTCGTCTATGTTTCTTTATTTACATATGATCGAAATTCAAACATCTTGCAAGCATTTCTTGAAGCTTGGTGTCCCAAAAAAAATACCTTACTTACATCATCTGTCAATATCTCTTTGGGATTTACTGTAACGACCCGGTCGGTCGTCCCGTAGAATTTGCATTATTATTGTTGTTATTGCCTTTTCATAGGTTGGTTCTACTATTATTGATATGTTAGAGTTGGTAGGCTTCAAATCGAAATGGTTGTAGTGAGAGATTGATTACCTAAGGCTTGCCTAGGCGTGGGATTGTGCATAATAATTACCAGAATTGTTAAAAAAAATAGTTCAAAAGTTGTTTTACCTGAAAGCATGTTGTTCTAGGTGATACGATTATGCAGAGATTGTTACTAGTTTTATTAAGAGCAAGACAATTAGATGTGACACAGTTTCTACCTTTTTCGTGAGTCAATAGTTAAACTAGGCGTGGTTAAGCAGATATAAACGAAATCCTAGAGCAGGATATCTAATATGCACATATAAATGCAGGATGGTTAAGACATAATTTCAAGATACACAGAATTCCTAAAGGCAAGATTTCTAAAATACAGAAAGAGTTACAGGGTGATGGAGACATGATTTTGAATGCATAGAAGTAACAACTTTTATGTTAATGTTGTTTATTGTCCTAGGAGCAGGATTCCTAAGCAATAAACATAAAGAATGGATGAGATGCTGAAACAGTAGACATGAAATCCTAGGAACATGGTATCTATTGCATGCTTGGCATGGTTTGAATGAACATGCTGGTCCTAAAACATGGATTCTAATGCATATAGAAATAATGTAAAGCTTAAAACATGATTTCTACCCGATAATGTTAACAAAACTATATGGCTACCCTCCCCATTTCACTAGTCGTCTCCAATATCTGTTTACAAATAATTATTACAGACCAGTAACTAAATGAATTACATAAATATATAGAAAAGAAGAAGTAAAATTGTAGGGATCCTGAAGCAGGCCCATAATACCAGGTGTTCATAACCTCAACTGTCAAATTTTCATAGCCTTTCTCATGTCCGGGTGTGTTAGAGTTCCCTAAGGACCTCAAGGATCCGGGGCAGTGCTCACACCCAGATTATATAGCCAAAACTGAGTGAGTGAAGTATGGAAGAGACATCCCCAGTAAATCAGAGTTCAGAGGGATCTCACGGGAATCCCAAAGCAGTCACACACTGGAGGGGCAGCACTTAAGGACCTAAGAGTAGAGTGAGAGTGCTTGACATGGTTTTGAAAATGCTTTGGTATAAAAGAGTATTGAAAGGACTCAATTGAAGTTTATAAAAGTATGAAGTGGTTTAGTAGTAAAATAGTTTGAACAAGAGTAGGGTAATTAAATAAACAATAGATCAACTATAGAACATAACAGGTTCAGTAACACTCAAACAATAGTCCTTCACATAGGGTAAGGGGGTTGGGGACAGATACAACACCCAAGGTGAGAACATAACAAGCATAAGCATAGAAGTCTCAAAGAATAACAGCCAATATGTCATGGGTTCCAGAATTGCTAATTGTGGGCATGGTTGTATAGAATCAGAAGTGCTTAGGGACTTGTGGGATTGGGGATAACTAATGATGTAAACATAGTATATGAGTATGAATAGAAGACATAGTGGTATCAAACAGAATTGGGCATACAATCAGAACAACTTAAGGTAACGATTGCACAATAGGTGCATACCAGAACTAGGCAACTCATAAACAAGCATTCAAAGACAGGGTGGAGTCACATGGAGCCAGATTACACAGGAAGCAAACATGTTCACAAATAGGCTGATCCTAAAAATGGGTTAGAACATAATAGTATACTATGTAAAAAAAGTTAAGCACATGTTGAGAAGCAAACAATAGAGAGAAACAGATTAGTAAAATGATAAACTAATGCAGTAGAAGAAACACATTGATTTTGGAACTTGAATTTAAAATCAGAACATACCAGTAAGGAGAATAGATACAAAGTGAAGAACAGGAAAGTACAATAGTTAGCCTTGGCTTGCAGCCGGCTAATTCAGTAACAATAGCAAGTAACAAAAGTAAGGAGAAGAGGTTTTGAGTGTATGAGAGAGTTGTGAACTAATGTGAGGTCATGTGTGTAGAAGACTGTGTAATGAGAGTAGAAGAGAGCAGTATATATAGTAGTTTGAAAGCTAGGTAAATAAGGTAAGAGTCAAATTGTTTAGTAATTATAGATCTTGGAATCAATTAGAGTAAAATCGGTCCAAGTCTTCCCTTAATTAAGGGAGTGATTTACCAATGGTAAAAGACAAAAAAATAAGTTAAGGAAAGAAATCACATAGCCGGAGTATAACAATTAAGAAAAAAATTCAAACATTGTAGGTATAGAACAAGTAATTAGGGATAGATTCATAAAGTTCTAATAAAGGAAATAACAGTGAATCAACTAATAATGCAATCAGTCACATAATAAGGTAAGAAAATAATATAAAGGTTGTAAAACAGAGAAAGTAGTCGGAAATCAGTAAAGAGTATCAACACAGGAAATCAGGGATTCAAAGAATCGGAAAATAGTACTAACATTAAGGGAAACATTATAGACTGCCATGAATAACAAGTGAACAGAATATAACTAGAAGAGACAAATCAGAAACCCTAATAAAACATTATTAGGGCAAAAATCATAGAATATTCTAATTAATCGAAGCATATTCATGCGAATCAAACATACAGACAAGTCAAACAAACAAATCAGCGTAGACAGACTCAGAACCCATAACTAAGCCAAGAAATTAGGGGTTTTAACACAGTTAATAAGGTTAAAGGGAAAACCTAAATAAACTATTTAAACATGGTAAAGATTATAGGATAACACTTAAAATCAGAGGAAAATTCATTTTGAAAAAGGGGTTAAGAAACCCTAGTTATGGAGATGAAGAGATGTTTTGAAAAGATCAGAAAGTTTGTCATGAAAACCAGCGAAATAACTCAAAATACTCTTAGATCTGTTAGAGATCTAACGAGTCAAGATATAAAAATAGGGTTTCAGAGAAGAACAACCCAGAACTAGAGAGATTCCGGCTTAGAAACCATAGGTCTGGCAAGAAAATAGAACGATCTTACTCAATCGAGCCATGGTGGCCTGAGAATGGTGAAAAACGGACCAGGGGTGAGTGAACGGACACTGGTCCTTTAAGGACCTCACGGACAACATGAATCCCGGCCATAGGAGAGCCATTAGGGCTAGGAGTGGTGGTGAGCCACCATTATTAATGGCGAGCAAGCAACCGGCGAAGGGGAGTTAGGGTTCGGCAAAGGGAGTTTGAGAGAGAATGAGAGGGGTGATGGCGGAGACGATGAGGGAACTGAGGGATTTTTAGGGGGTAGTTGTTAGGTTAATTATGGTAAGGGCAAACCTGGACCGTTGATCAAAAATGATCAACGGCCAGGATTTAAGTGGACTGGGTCGGGTAGAATTTAGGTTTAGGCTTGGGTCTGTTGGGCCAGGTATAATTAGGTGTTTGGGCTGGCTATAATTTAGACTATAATTGAAATAGAAATAGGCCTTTTGTTAAATACCCGAATTAAATTAGTCAAAATAATTTATAACGTAATTGTTAATTAAAAAAGAATTCTATGCATGGAAATAATTTTAAAAAATGGTTATTTGGTATTTAAAAATATAGAGGACTAATTTCTGGTAGAAAAGTAGTACAAAATTATATGTTTGGGCTATAATTGCAAAGTCATTGCAATTATAGCCAAAAGATGCCAATTTGGCTAATTATGAAATAATTTTATCTTATTAGGACCATAATCAATAAATTAAATCAAGGAATTCTCTTGAAATAATTTGTGATGTAATTTTATAATTATTTATTGGAAATAAAATGCTGGATAAATTATTAAAAATGCAGAAAAATTATGGAAAAAACACCAATTGCTATTAATGCATGATTTTGAAGGTATATATGCAACTTTAAAAATATCTTGGGAAAAATTGGGTATCAACAACTGCCCCTCTTTACCCACAAAGGATGAAAGAGTTGTTGGGTAAAGATATGATGACCAATTTTGACCGAGCGAAACGGTTAGAGAGATTTTTGCCGTACTCTTGTTTCTGAGCTGCATAGCCTTGGTTTTACAGGAAACAGGCCATATATAGTTCCAGATTTATCAACGAAGTATCCTTGTGAAGTCATTACAAGAACGGGCGCGATATCTAGGGATGGGCGAATGAACGGTTCACGGGAG
The DNA here is from genome assembly GCA_005239525.1 of Nicotiana knightiana. Classification (NCBI taxonomy): domain Eukaryota; kingdom Viridiplantae; phylum Streptophyta; class Magnoliopsida; order Solanales; family Solanaceae; genus Nicotiana; species Nicotiana knightiana. The sequence continues at coordinate 77,890 of ML417069.1, read as the reverse complement.
AGATTAGGTTTGATACAGTTGAGGAACTGGAGCGGGATCGCTCCTGCTGGGATAGCCGCTGCTCGCCGGGTTACCTGCAAATAAGAATACTACAAGCATATATTGTGCATAAATTTAAACATGATGTAGGTTCCCTTTGGGACTATGAAAGTCGTCTTCGGACGGTTAGGGATGACGTGCTTAGAACATGATGTCCTGGGCCATGAATTGTTTGATGAGAGATTCGCAGGCCATGAAATGATGTTCTTGGGCCATGAAGATGGTGCCTCCGAACTATGACGCCTTTGAATAATGATATGCAAGATTGAGAGAGATCCTCAGGCCATGACATGGTGTCTTCCGGCTATGAGGATGATGCAGTTAGACTATGACGCCTTTGGACAAGTTAGCGATATTTCAGTCCATGAGATGCANGGGGGGGGGGGGGGGCAGAGCTTAGCCCGAAAGAGAGGCGAAATAAATAATGCTTGAGAGACAGCGCTTAGTCTCAACAAAAAAAGTAAAGTGGAGGCAGAGCTTAGCCTCATGGAAGTATGGAGATAGAGCTTAGTCTCATGCAAATGAAGGCACATATTAGCCTTATGCAGGGTGAAGGTAGAGCTTAACCTCATACACATAGGAAGGCAACGATTAGCCTTATGCAGATGGAGACAAAGCTTGGTCTCATGCAGGGGAAGGCAGGGATTAGCCTTATGTCGGGTGGAGGTAGAGCTTAACCTAATGCGGATAGGAAGGCAGCGATATGCAGATGGAGGCAGAGCTTAGCCTCATGCAAAATGCGGGACAAAGCTTAGTCCCATGCAAGATGAAGCCAGAGCTTAGCCTTATGCAGAAGAATAAATAGAAAATGATAGTAGAATTTCTTAGCTGGTAGCAGATTTCGACATTGTGATTGTTGTGCGAATTGTGACTACGGAGCATGTTTGTTCTTTGTGCTGATAGCAAATTTCGGCAATCACAACTGTTTTGAGAATTGTCACTTTGAAGCGTGTAAATCCTTTGTTCCTGCATCCAAAGAAAAATCGTGAGTTCTGTGGATGGGGAAGGTCAGTTCGTATCCCTGTTGGCTTTGCTTTACTCGTTTTTCTTGGTCTAATGATCCTGTTCAAGTTATCGGGGTGGGCATTTGCTAAACAGAGCTATTTTTTGAAAGCAAGCATGCATGATTTTGCAAAGACATAGTATGAAACATATTTTAAGAATTTTAGATGAACCGATGACCGTGACACGGTTTGAGACATTGCAACCTCTCATGCTACGGAATTTTGAGGGTCCTCCTCAAAATTCTGCCCCAGTTAGATAGGTTAATGTTTATGACTGTTGCGCATGCTGCGGTCGGCTGAACTTGTCCTCAAAATTCTGCCCCAGTTTCCAATTATGGGGGGGATGATATTTTTATTGAATTTTGACCGAACCCATAGGGCTTCCTACGTATCCCCTCTTAAACGGGAATCAGGTCGGGCGTAGTTCATTTTACATCATTTGAGAAGAGCATAAAGAATTACACATAGTAGTGCTTGACTGCATTGGAATTGATTGGTTTTGGCCAGACTTCTCCGTCCATTTCTGCAAGTATGAGAGCTCCTCCAGTTAGTACTCGATGAACCATATATGGAACTTCCCAGTTAGGAGAGAATTTTCCTTTGTCCTCATCCCTATGTGGAAAGGTCTTCTTTAACAACAGTTCATCCAGTGTGAACTATCTTGGCTTGACTCTTTTGTTGAAAGCTCTAATCATTCTGCTCTGATAAAGCTGTCTGTGACATATTGCATTTCCTTTTCCTGTCTATGAGGGCTAGATGCTCATAACGACTTCTTATCCATTTTGCATCACTGAGCTCAGCTTCTTGTATTATTAAGGAAAGAATTTCCACTTCAGCAGGGATAACAGCTTACGTACCATAAACCAGCAAGTAAGGAGGTTCCCCAGTTGATGTGCAGACTGTGGTGCGGTATCCCAGTAAGGAAAATGATAGCTTTCCGTTCCAGTGTCTGTGTTTTTCTATCATCTTTCTCAATATCTTCTTGATGTTCTTGTTGGTGGCTTCTATAGCTCCATTCATCTGAGGTCTATAGGATGTGTAATTCTTGTGCTTGATTTTGGAAGTATCGCACATGGCTTTCATCAGATCACTATTTAGATTGGAGCCGTTGTCTCTGATGATTGATTCTGGAACTCCAAACCGACAAACAATATGGTCGCGGACAAAGTCTGCCACGACTTTCTTAGTCACTGCTTTGTAAGACGCTGCTTCGACCCATTTGGTGAAGTAATCGATAGCTACTAAGATTAACCTGTGTCCATTTGAGGCTGTAGGCTCGATAGATCCAATGGCATCCATTCCCCAAGCGACGAATGTCCAAGGCGAGCTTGTTGCATTGAGCTCATTTGGGGGTACCTTTATCATATCTGTATGTACCTGACATCGGTAGCATTTCCGGACATATTGGATGCAGCCCATTTCCATGGTCATCCAGAAGTAACCAGCTCTAAGTATATTCTTGTCCAAGACAAAACCATTCATATGTGGGCCGCAAGTCCCGGCATGTATCTCTTCGAGTAGTCTGGAGGCTTCCTTTGCATCGACACATCTCAATAATTCCAGATCGGGATTTCTCCTGTACATGGTTCCTCCGCTGTGAAAGAAACTGTTGGACAACCTCCGAAGCGCGCATTTCTAAGTATGATTTGCAAGCTTTGGGTACTCTCTCTTTGACAAATATTCCTTGATTCCGTTGAAAACATTTTGACAATCCTCTATCCATTTAGTTGCATCATCCTTCTTTAACATCTTGAAGATCGGTTCACATATGACCGTGGACTGGGCTATGAACCGACTGATGTAGTTAAGTCGCCCCAGGAAACTCATCACATCTTGCTTGTTCTTTGGCGGTGGTAATTCTTAGATGGCTCTGACTTTTGACGGATCCAGTTCTATTCCTCAGTGACTGACAATGAACCCAAGCAATTTTCCGGCAGGAACCCCGAATGCACACTTCGCGGGGTTTAATTTCAGGTTGTATTTCCGCAACCTGTTTAATAACCTCCTCAGACCGGCTATATGGTCGATGGCTTTCTTGGACTTGATAATGACGTCGTCCACATATACCTCGATCTCTTTATGTATCAAGTCATGGAAGATAGTGGTCATAACCCTCATATAAGTGGCCCCGGCATTCTTTAAGCCGAATGGCATCATCTTATAATAGTCGACTCCCCATGGCGTGATGAAAGCCGTTTTCTCATCATCTTTTTCGTCCATCCAAATCTGATGGTATCCAGCAAAACAATCCATGAACGACTGACGTTCATGCTTTGCACAATTGTCAATCAGGATGTGTATGTTTGGAAGGAGGAAATCATCCTTCAGACTGACCCGGTTGAGATCCCGATAATCGATACAGACCCTAACTTTTCCGTCTTTCTTGGGCACTGGCACGATGTTGGCTAACCATGTTGGATATTCAACTACCCTGAGGACCTTGGCGTTGATTTTCTTGGTAACTTCTTCTTTGATTTTCAGACTCATATCAGGCTTGAACTTTCTGAGCTTCTGTTTTACCGGCGGGCACATTGGATTGGTCGGCAACTTGTGGGCCACAATGGATGTACTTAGGCCAGTCATGTCGTTCTACGACCATGCAAATATGTCTTCATACTTTTTCAAGAACTGGGTGTGTTCCTCTTTCTCTGATGGCGACAAATGGATGCTGATGCGAGTTTCTTTGACAGTCTCTAAATCTCCCAGGTTGACTACCTCAGTTTCGTCCAGGTTGGATTTAGGTCTGTTCTCGAATTCCTCAACTTCTCTGACAATTTCATCGGGTATGACATCCTCTTCTTCTGAATCGTTGTCCTTTTGTTGCGTTGTCTCATTGCATGTCACAGTCATCGGTTTATCAGGACAGGAAATAGTAATGTTGTATAGATAAAAGTAATGAGAGAAAAATTATAATAAATAAATAATGATTCGTTGGAACGTAAAAGCGATTTTGATAATTTAAACAAACATTTTGGAACATAGGGATTTTATTGGAAAACAAAAGAAAATGCAAAAAAGGAAATCATTAGCAAAAATGAAGTAAATAACGTTGCTCAGCCTTGCTACCCCGGGACTCGTCGAGCCCTGGATGGTCTGATGATCCAATTCTTGAGAAATGATCCCTTGCTCAAAGCTTGGCTGGTAGGGCCTTCCTCTTCCTCATCCTCAACAATAACACAACAGTCCATGCCTTCATCTTCCAGGAATAGATTCTTCAAAGCTGCTAGAATTTCTTCTTCTTCTGACCCCCATATGATATCAGCTTTCTTGAAAATCTGCTCCAAATAGGTATTGGTTGTTCCAAAGGATAGTAGGGGTTGCGCCATGGTGGCGACCAATCTTCGTACTCCTGCCAAGTGTGTTTGTATCCCAGCCCAAAAGTGGTGCCATGGTGCTTCAGATGTATCGGTTTGGAAATCCCCTGAAGATTCTTACACGAGCCATTTGCTAGACTTGTACCCACTCCAGTTCAATATGCTTTTGATCTTACTATCCTACCACTTATCCTTGTCTATTACGTTGACCCGCTCGATGTGGTGATAGGTTTCTCCACCCAGACTTCTTCTACCTTCAACCAGCGGGATGGTCTGGCGACTATAGATAGGGTTGCTTCCATCTCCGCGGATGATTACTTCCTGGTGGTTCTATTCAAATTTCACTGCCTGATGCAATGTTGATGCTACAGCCACAGCGGCATGTATCCATGGCCGCCCCAATAACAGGTTATGTGACGCAGATACATCTATCACCTGAAATTCAACCTCGAACCATGTAGGTCCCATCTGTAGACAAAGACTGATTTCTCCAATGGTGGCCCTCTAAGAACCGTCGTAATCCTTCACATTCATGGACCCTTCTCTTATCTCGTACAATCCTTTGCCCAATCTTTTGAGGGTTGTCAATGGGCAAATGTTGATGCTGCATCCTCTGTCGAGTAGAATCCTGGTAATGAAATAATCTTCATATTGCACAGTAATGTGCAGTGCCTTGTTGTGACTTAGCCCTTCAGGTGGTAGCTCGTCCTCCTGGAAAGTGATCTTGTGACTTTCCAGCACCTGTCCTACCATGTTGGACATTTCTCCACTGGTGATGTTATTAGGCACAAATTCTTCATTCAACACTCTCATCAAACAATTCCTGTGTGCTTTCGAGTTCTGTAGAAATGAAAGGATGGATATTTGGTTTGGAGTCTTGCTCAACTGATCCATGACCGAATATTCTTTGGCTTGCACCTTTCTCCAAAGATCATCTAGACCTGTTTCAATGACGGGTGGCCTGTTGGAAGCATGTTTGCTAGACTCTGCCAAGTGTTCAGGTGTATAAACCATGTCGGTCCTGGTCATCCCCTTTGCAGCACCAGCTTCTTCCATCTTAAGCTTACATTTCCTTCTTGCTTCAGCCACGTAGTCCCAAGGTACGACATTGGTGTTGAAAAGAAGCGGGGGTTACATTGTCACTGTAATTAGTGCGGCTATCTTCACTTCAAATGGGACAGGTGTCGTGGCAGGTGGGATTACCTCAACCTCAAATGGCACAGGTGCATCCGCAGGTGGTGCCACTTCAAACTTGAATGGGACTAACGCAGCTACCTCAACATCTCCTTATGGCTGAATCTGGACTATGATGGGATTAAGTGTGACCGCTGGCTTCTTGGGTCATCACCTTCTTTGATTAATCCAATCGACCCCTCTGGGTCCCATTCTTCCTCTATCTCTATCATGTTGATGCCTTCACCCCTATGGTCTGGGAGCGGATTGTTGCGGACATTGGGAGTAGCTTCCTTTTCTTGGATGACCTTATTATCAATCAGATTCTGGATTTTATCCTTAAGTGAATGGCATTCATTAATCGTATGCCCCTTCGTGTCGGAATGGTATCCAAATGTTTTATTCGGGTTGACCCATTGGGATGGGTTTTCAGGGGTTATAACAGGGATAGGGGTAACATAACCAGCAGCTTTTAATATTTCGTACAGCTGGTCAATAGGTTCAGCAATGGCAGTATATTTCTTGGGCGGCCTGCGGTCAAAATTGGGTCGAGGTCTTGGAAAATTTTGGCGAGCAGGGGGTGACTGGAAGTGACAGGGTTGAGAGTTGTATGTATGATAAATAGTGGCTGGTTGGGAATATCTAGGAGACGTGGGTTGATAAGCAGGTGGGGGTGACGGTTGATAAGTAGGTAGAGGTGTTGGCTGATATGTAGGTGGGGGTGTTTGGTATATGAGTGGGGAAGTTCGGTATACCAACGGGGATTTGGGTCCCTGTGCAACCATTACCGTCCTTGTATCTTTCTTCTTGGATATACCACCAGACTGCAAGGCTTTATTGGTGGCTTATACTACTTCAAAATTAGTAACCATTCCGCTCTTAATCACTTCTTCAATTCTCTCACTAGCTTGATGATGTCAGAGAATTTGTGGTTTTCAACTACCATCAGCGTATCATAATACTGCGAGTTATGTGCCCGGACGAAGAATTTGTTCATTTGTTCTTCATCTAGGGCAGGGTTGACCTTGGCTGCTTCAGATCTCCAGCGAATGGCATACTCGTGAAATGTTTCGGTGGGCTTCTTCTTGAGGTTCTGGATATAAAATACGTCTGGAGCATTCTCCATGTTGAACCTGAACCGATCCATGAAATCTGAGGCCATGCCTACCCAGTTGGACCACTTCTTAGGGTCTTGGTTGATGTACCAAGACAAAGCATCTCCGGTGAGGCTTCTCATGAACAATTTCATACGAATCTTCTCGTCTCTTCCTACTCCAACCAATATATCACAATAGGTTATCAGATGGACCCTGGGATCACCTGTACCATCGAACATCTCGAACTTAGGAGGTTTGTAACCCTCTGGTAGTTCAACATCAGGATGCATGCAGAGATCTTCATAGTTCAATCCCTCAACTCTTTTACTTCCTTCGACGCCCTGGACTCGGCTAGTTAGTCTCTTGAGTTCTTTGGCCAAGTTCTTAATAAGCATATCCTTCTCACTGGATTCAGGTGTGTAAGAAATAGGTTGGGTGGAGTGAGGTAGAGTCGCCACATATATGGGGTTGTTATGATGGTTGGCGCTTGAGCATACAGGTGGTCATCTGTGGAGCTTTGTGGTTCAGGGATGATCAGTAGGGTGTTTCTTGGAGTGTGGCAAGTGTTGCATTGTGGTGGAGTAGTTTGATTTTTCGGTGGAGTTGTACGGTGGTGAGTTGTGGGAGGATTTTGTTTGTTTGGGGTATTCTGAGGAGGTATGGGGTTTTGGGTGTTCGGATGGGTGACATCTGGAACACTAAGTGAGAAGGATAGATTCGCCATGTTTCGCACATGTTCAAGCTCCCCTTAGAGTTTCAACAACCTTTGCTCGATTTGTGACATAGCATCATTCTGAACCTGAGTACCTTGATTGCCAGGATCTTCTGTTCGTTCAGCTGTCATTGTGTTGATATTGCTCAAATCTTCCATTTTTCCTTTGTCTTTGCCTTTAAGGGGACTAGGAGGAGGTAGAGGTCCCCTGGATCTTGTGTGATATGATAATGATGCCAGAATGCACGAACCAACCTTTGGGGAGGGGAATAAAAGAAAGAAAACAAAATCAAAACAAAAGGTAGCCAAGTCAGTGAGGATCATGAGAAAATATTACAGTATTTAAACACACATTGCAGGGATATAAAAGCGTGTCCTAATTTGGGGAGCCTCGTTATGCCCGAGGTAGGCCTAGCGACAAGTTGATTTGGAGAACTTACATGCCAATAACTGCCTCATTTCATTAATGTAAAAGTAGATAAATCTAAAATGACACTGAATAATATAAGTCACTAATGGCACTTGGCCTTATTACATTTGAAAATGCAGGTAAATCTAATCTACTTGGTCCTAGAAGGACCTTCCCCATGCTTGATTTTCTTGCCTCTGTCGATCAGGTTCCCCAGGTCGTGCATGCCCAACAACATGTATACTCTTTCTAGATGCCCTCATTCGCTTCCCTCAGCATTCTGGCAGTCGGCGAATCTTTTCCTTCTCTTCGCCTCTAGTTCCATCAGACCCTGCTCCAAATATTCCAACCTCTCATTGGATTTGATAGCCCTTTCCTTCCACTCATTGATCAGTTCCATATCAGTTTTATGTTGCTCCAGATGCTCGGCCTCAGACTCATGAACCTTTTTGTGCAGTTTATTGTATTTCACTTGGGCCTCAGCAACTTCGTCTATGACCCTGTTTCCCCAACCGATTCCCGGCTCAACTATCCCTGTTATGTTGTCTTCCAACCATGATAGGTAAAAGCGTACATGCCCTGTGTGGTACCTGTCTGGATCGATGGTGTCCTTTTCTATAATAACCTTTAGATGCCACATATGCTGAGCTTCACATTTGTACGGGATGTCGTCGTCCTGAAAATCTACTCTGTAATGACTCATTTTAGAGACTCGCGGTGTGACTTGCTTCCTGCCCGCCTGTCTCATAACCCTGATGGGAGCATAAGGGTATATGCCCCTTAAACCGATCAACACCAGGTGCGGAGCGTCTCTCGATATGATGATGAACTCACTGGTAGGGAACCATTCGAACATCCATTGAACCTGGTTCTCGGTCAAATTGTCAAAAAACAGTGCCCATTCCGTAGCATTTTCCGGTTGAGCAAACCTATCTGGGATGTAGGTCATTATCTTAGGGTGATGGAAGGCTATATAGTAATTCCACGCCCTTCGTGGAAACTCTTGACGATATTGACCCCTTTGGAGATGCTCCAATAACCAAACCTGTAGTAGCAGATTACAACCCTCAAAGTGTTTGAACCCCTTCTGGCAGCGGTCCAAGGCTAGGTATATGTCTGCTATGATCATAGGGATAATGGTATATGTTTTCCCCTCGATCCCCTATATTAAGGTTTTGGATACCATAGCCAGTCTAGTGTGAATCATGTCTCCTTTGCTCGGAAATACTATCATACCCAGGAAGCAAACGATGAACACAAAAACCCTGCGGTGAATATGACCCAAGAAAGTAATAGAGAATTCATCGTGGAAGATACGATAGGATTTTCTATGGCCGTATCGTTCATAGAGATAGTCAAAAGGTATGTAGGACTCTGCCAGGCACTCTAAATCATCGTTCCTTTTCAAACCCATCATTTTGAGGAATCCCCTAGCGGCACGATTTTCCGGCACCAACAAACCTGGACTGTCCCAAGGTAATCCCGCGAAACCCCCTATCTCCTCCAAGAGGGGGGTCATTTCTATGTTGCCAAAATGAAACACAGACCTTTCTCTGTCCCGGAACATAGTGGTTGCTTCAATCAACATATTGTTCAGTTGGATATCCAGTAAAGAGGGTATGTTTCCGAGGACCCTCTTCACAAGGTCTTTGTCACTTTGGAAAAGGTCTTCCCACCAATCCAGCAACAATGGTGGTATTCTTTGGACCGTGCCAAACCTGGGGACTTCGTGCCTCATTTTCTGCAAAATAGACAAGGTTAGACCCTTTTCCCCTCCGGATTCAACTACTTATACATTAGTGATTAGCATATTAGCATTTATTTCTCCAAATTAATGCACAGATCGTGATCGTGCCCGTTGGGATTACAAGAACCCCGATGGACTTTTGGATAAGGCTGTCTTAAAGTTTTTCATGCGGACAACATGTTAACCCGGCTAGGTTTGACCATGATACATGTACAGTTATAATCATATTAGGGTTTCTATGGGGTTTTAGACTGGTACCCTCAAGCGGAAAACTTGAGGGGGAAAGGCACGGAACCGTCGACTGCACCACTGATCGACCAGTTTTACCGCAAATAAACCTTTCTGAATTTAGGGGGTGATATAAAATGGAAGAGCGCAACCACTCATCAAGCGTTGTTATAGGATTTGTATAGGAACGAGTGGAAATGATGTTGAGCATGATTATGCAACAATAAATAAACAATAAAAGCATGTCGTCATGTATTTGCAAGTTATGAAAGCATTAAATACAACGGTTATGATTGAAAAACAGTTACAAAGGAAAACAAAAAGAAACATGTCAGTTTCATTTAAAAGAATAAATACTTGGGAAAGTAAACAATTAATTGCACATAAAGGGAAAGGGAAAAGGGTGCAGGTTTTAGCAAAATAAAGACAAATTCACAAAGCAGTTTGAAATGGTAAAAGCCTAGAATTCCCCAGCAGAGTCGCCATACTGTCGTGCCCCCCTTTTTCCTCTCCTTTCGGATGGTCAGGGTTTTTGACGTTGTTGGGACAACTCATTTCCTTTTGGGAAAAGGGATGTGAAGGACTTGAAGAGTCTCCACCTAACGAATTAAGGTGCATTAGGGCACCTATTAAGGGTTATAATAACACTAATTGAATAACCAGAGATTGGGTAAGGGCTTGAATTACTCCAAGGGGAAGGTGTTAGGCACCCCTCAAAGTTCACAACTGCGGTTCCCGGCCAAACAAACTTTGTGAATTTAAGCAAGTAGCAAATAAGCAGTCAAAGTATACACATGGAAACAAGTAATGGTTTTGAAAAGATTCGCAGTCTAAGCACATATATGTAGGGGATAGGGGAGTCCTAAGTTGTTTATCTTATAGGATCACATCAATGCAATGGCCGGTAATCACTCCTCAATGAGGGGCTACGCGTGGCATTAGCGCACCGGTCATCATATCCATATCTACCCTTTACCCCACCCATTAGCGGCTATTAAATGAGTTTATTTAAAGATCTCTATGCATGCTGTTACCCGTCCCTTCTTAATGGTCCTGGAGGAATTTAGGACCTCTAAGTATAGGTAGTTCTAGACAGACCCCTAAGGTTTTAAAAGGATAAAATTCTAAGCGACATGCAAGAACAAATAGGACTAATCAAATAAATGCAGGAACGTAGTTATGAGGACCAGATTTACCTCCACAAGTAATGCACATAATCAGCACGCCTCAAACACAAACAAGAGGCAGTTTTACTAGACAGGATCCTAAGACAGGATATCTAAGTGAATGTCAATGCCCAGAAATATGCAGCTTTAATTATAAACTCTATAGCAAGGACCTAATCAGTTTATCTACTGATTTTAAAACATGTGTCTTTAAACAGTAAACACAACCAAGCAGTGTTCCAGCTTTTAAAGAGATTGATTACCTAAGGCTTGCCTAGGCATGGAATTGTGCATAATAATTACAAGAATTGATAAAAAAAAATAGTTCAGAAGTTGTTTTACCTGAAAGCATGTTTTTCTAGGTGATACGATTATGCAGAGATTGTTACTAGTTTTATTAAGAGCAAGACAATTAGATGTGACATTATTTCTACCTTTTTCGTGAGTCAGTAGTTAAACTAGGCGTGGTTAAACAGATGTAAATGAAATCCTAGAGCAGGATATTTAATATGCACATATAAATGCGGGATGGTTAAGACATAATTTCATGATACACAGAATTCCTAAAGACATGATTTCTAAAATGCACAAAGAGTTACAGGGTGATGGAGACATGATTTTGAATGCACAGGAATAACAGCTTTTATGTTAACTTTGTTTATTGTCCTAGGAGCAGGATTTCTAAGCGAAAAACATAAAGCATGGATGAGATGCTGAAACAGTAGACATGAAATCCTAGGAACATGGTATCTAGTGCATGCTTGGCATGGTTTGAATGAACATGTTGGTCCTAAAATATGGATTCTAATGCATATAGAAACAATGTAAAGCTTAAATCATGATTTCTACCCAATAATGTTAACAGAACTATATGGCTACCCTTCCCATTTCACTAGCCGTCCCCAATATCTGTTTACAAATAATTATTACAGACCAGTAGCTGAATGAATTACATAAATAGGTAGAAAAGAAGAAGTAAAATTGTAGGGAGCCTGAAGCAGGACCATATATACCAGGTGTTCATAACCTCAACTGTCAAAGTTTCATAGCCTTTCTCATGTCCGGGTGTGTCAGAGTTCCCTAAGGACCTCAAGGATCCCGGGCAGTACTCACACCCAGATTTCATAGCCAAAACTGAATAAGTGCAGTGTGGAAGAGCCAGCCCCAGTGCATCAGAGTTTTGAGGGATCTCACAGGAATCCCAAAGCAGTCACACACTGGAGGGGCAGAACTTAAGGACATAAGAGTAGAGTGAGAGTGCTGGACATGGTTTTGAAAATGCTTTGGTATAAACCAGTGTTGAAAAGACTCAGTTGAAGTTTATAAAAGTATGAAGTGGTTTAGTAGTAAAATAGTTTGAACAAGAGTAGGGTAATTAAACAAACAATAGATCAATTACAGAACATAACAGGTTCAGCAACACTCAAACAACAGTCCTTCACACAGGGGTAAGGGGGTTGGGGACAGATACAGCACCCAAGGTGAGCACATAACAAGCATAAGCATAGAAGGCTCAAAGAATAGCAGACAATATGTCATGGGTTCCAGAATTGCTAATTGGGGGCATGGTTTCATAGAATCAGAAGTGCTTAGGGACTTGTGGGATTGGGGATAACTAATGATGTAAACATAGTATATGAGTATGAATAGAAGACATAGTGGTATCAAACAGAATTGGGCATACAATCAGAACAACTTAAGGTAACGATTGCACAATAGGTGCATACCAGAACTAGGCAACTCATAAACAAGCATTCAAAGACAGGGTGGATTCACATGGAGACAGATTACACAGGAAGCAAACATGTTCATAAATAGGCTGATCCTAAAAAGGGATAGAACATAACAAGTATACTAAGTAAAACAAGTTAAACACATGTTGAGAAGCAAACAATAGACAGAAATAGATTAGTAAAATGACAAACTAAAGCAGTAAAAGAAACACACTAATTTTGGAACTTGAATTTAAAATCAGAACATACCAATAAGGAGAATAGACACAAAGTGAAGAACAAGAAAGTGCAATAGTTAGTCTTGGCTTGCAGCCAGCTAATTTAATAACAATAGCAAGTAACAAAAGTAAGAAAAAGAGTTTTTGAGTGTATGAGAGAGTTGTGAACTAATGTGAGCTCGTGTGTGTAGAAGACTGTGTAATGAGAGTAGAAGAGAGCAGTATATATAGTAGTTTGAAAGCTAGGTAAATAAGGTAAGATTCATATTGTTTAGTAATTGTAGAACTCGGAATCAATTAGAGTAAAATCAGTCAAGGTCTTCCCTTAATTAAGGGAGTGATTTACCAACGGTAAAAGACAGAAAACAAGTTAAGGAAAGAAATCACATAGCTGGAGTATAACAATTAAGGTAAGAATTCAAACGTTGTAGGTATAAAACAAGTAATTAGGGATAGATTCATAAAGTTCTAATTAAGGAAATAACAGTAAGAATTAACTAATAATGCAGTCAGTCACATAATAAGGTAAGAAAATAATTTAAAGATTGTAAAATAGGAAAAGTAGTCGAAAATCAGTAAAGAGTATCAACACAGGAAATCAGGGATTCAAAGAATCGGAAAATAGTACTAACATTAAGGGAAACATTATAGATTGCCATGAATAACAAGTGAACAGAGTATAACCAGAAGACACAAATCAGAAACCCTAATAAGACATTATTAGGGCAAAAATCATAGAATATTCTAAATAATAGAAGCATATTCATGAGAATCAAACATACAGACAAGTTAAACGAACAAATCAGCTTAGACAGACTCAGAATCCATAACTATGCCAAGAAATTAGGGGTTTTAACACAGTTAATCAGGTTAAAGGGAAAACCTAAATAAACCATTTAAACATGGTAAATATTATAGAATAACACTTAAAATCATAGGAAAAGTCATTTTGAAAAAGGGGTTATGAAACCCTAGTTATGGAGATAAAGAGACGTTTTGAAAAGATCAGAAAGTTTGTCATGGAAACCAATGAAATAACTCAAAATACTCTTAGATCTGTTACAGATCTAACGAGTCAAGATATAAAAATAGGATTTCAGAGAAGAACAACCCAGAACTAGAGAGATTTTGGCTTAGATACCATAGGTCTAGCAAAGAAATAGAATGATCTTATTCAATCGAGCCATGGTGGCCTGAGAATGGTGAAAACAGTCCCAGGGGTGAGTGAACGGCCACTGATCCTTTGAGGACCTCACGGACAACATGAATCTCGGCCATAGGAGAGCCATTAGGGCTAGGAGTGGTGGTGAGCCACCATTATTAACGGCGAGCAAGCAGCCGGTGAAGGGGAGTTAGGGTTAGGCAGAGGGAGTTCAGAGAGAATGAGAGGGGTGACGACGGGGAGGATGAGGGAAATCAGGGGTTTTTGGGGGGGTAGTTGTTAGGTTAATTATGGTAAGGGCAAACCTCGACCGTTAATAAAAAAATGATCAACGGTCAGGATTTAAGCGGACTGGGTCGGGTAGGATTTAGGTTTGGGCTTGGGTCTGTTGGGCCAGGATATCTAATATGCACATATAAATGTAGGATGGTTAAGACATAATTTCAGGATACACAGAATTTCTAAAGGCATGATTTCTAAAATGCACAAAGAGTTACAGGGTGATGGAGACATGATTTTGAATGCACAGGAGTAACATCTTTTATGTTAACTTTGTTTATTGTCCTAGGAGCATGATTTCTAAGCGAAAAACATAAAGCATGGATGAGATGCTGAAACAGTAGACATGAAATACTAGGAACATGGTATCTAGTGCATGCTTGGCATGGTTTGAATGAACATGCTGGTCCTAAAACATGGATTCTAATGCAGATAGAAACAATGTAAAGCTTAAAACATGATTTCTACCTGATAATGTTAACAGAAGTATCGGGTAGAACATAACTAGTATACTAAGTAAAAAAAGTTAAACACATGTTGAGAAACAAACAATAGACAGAAATAGATTAGTAAAATGATAAATTAAAGCAGTAAAAGAAACACATTGATTTTGGAAATTGAATTTAAAATCAGAACACACCAGTAAGGAGAATAGACACAAAGTGAAGAACAGGAAAGTGCAATAGTTAGCCTTGGCTTGCAGCCGGCTAATTCAGTAACAATAGCAAGTAACAAAAGTAAGAAGAAGAGTTTTTGAGTGTATGAGAGAGTTGTGAACTAATGTGAGTTCGTGTGTGTAGAAGACTGTGTAATGAGAGTAGAAAAGAGCAGTATATATAGTAGTTTGAAAGCTAGTTACATAAGGTAAGAGTCAAATTGTTTAGTAATTATAGAACTCGGAATGAATTAGAGAAAAATCAGTCCAAGTCTTCCCTTAATTAAGGGAGTGATTTACCAACGGTAAAAGACAGAAAACAAGTTAAGGAAAGAAATCACATAGCTGGAGTATAACAATTAAGGAAAGAATTCAAACATTGTAGGTACAGAACAAGTGATTAGGGATAGATTCATAAAGTTCTAATTAAGGAAATGACAGTAAGAATCAACTAATAAAGCAGTCAGTCACATAATAAGGTAAGAAAATAATATAAAGGCTCTAAAACAGGAACAGTAGTCGGAAATCAGTAAAGAGTATCAACACAGGAAATCAGGGATTCAAAGAATCGGAAAACAGTACTAACATTAAGGGAAACATTATAGATTGCCATGAATAACAAGTGAACAGAGTATAACCAGAAGAGACAAATCAGAAACCCTAATAAGACATTATTAGGGCAAAATCATAAAATATTCTAATTAATTGAAGCATATTCATGCGAATCAAACATACAGACAAGTCAAACGAACAAATCAGCGTAGACAGACTCAGAATCCAGAACTAAGCCAAGAAATTAGGGGTTTTAACACAGTTAATCATGTTAAAGGAAAAACCTAAATAAATCGTTTAAACATGGTAAAGATTATAGAATAACACTTAAAATCAGAGGAAAAGTCATTTTGAAAAAGGGGTTAAGAAACCCTAGTTATAGAGATGAAGAGACGTTTTGAAAAGATCAGAAAGTTTGTCATGGAAACCAGTGAAATAACTCAAAATACTCTTAGATCTGTTACAGATCTAACGAGTCAAGATATAAAAATAGGATTTCAGAGAAGAAAAACTCTGAACTAGAGAGATTCCGGCTTAGAAACCATCGGTCTAGAAAAGAAATAGAACGATCTTACTCAATCGAGCCATGGTGGCCTGAGAATGGTGAAAACAGGCCCAGGGGTGAGTGAACGGCCACCGGTCCTTTGAGGACCTCACAGACAACATGAACCCCGGCCATAGGAGAGCCATTAGGGCTAGGAGTGGTGGTGAGCCACCATTATTAACGGCGAGCAAGCAACCGGTGAAGGGGAGTTAGGGTTAGGCAGAGGGAGTTTCAGATAGAATGATAGGGGTGACGACAGAGAGGATGAGGGAAATGAGGGGTTTTGGGGGGGTAGTTGTTAGGTTAATTATGGTAAGGGCACACCTGGACCGTTGATCAAAAATGATCAACGGCCAGGATTTAAGCAGACTGGGTCAGGTAAGATTTAGGTTTGGGCTTGGGTCTGTTGGGCCAAGATATCTAATATGCACATATAAATGCAAGATGGTTAAGACATAATTTCAGGATACACAGAATTCCTAAAGGCATGATTTCTAAAATGCACAAAGTGTTACAGGGTGATGGAGACATGATTTTGAATGCTTAGGAGTAACATCTTTTATGTTAACTTTATTTATTGTCCTAGGAGCAGGATTTCTAAGCGAAAAACATAAAGCATGGATGAGATGCTGAAACAGTAGACATGAAATCCTAGGAACATGGTATCTAGTGCATGCTTGGCATGGTTTGAATGAACATGTTGGTCCTAAAACATGGATTCTAATGCAGATAGAAACAATGTAAAGCTTAAAACATGATTTCTACCTGATAATGTTAACAGAATTATCGGGTAGAACATAACTAGTAGACTAAGTAAAAAAAGTTAAACACGTGTTGAGAAACAAACAATAGACAGAAATAGATTAGTAAAATGATAAACTAAAGCAGTAAAAGAAACACATTGATTTTGGAAATTGAATTTAAAATCAGAACACACCAGTAAGGAGAATAGACACAAAGTGAAGAACAGGAAAGTGCAATAGTTAGCCTTGGCTTGCAACCGGCTAATTCAGTAACAATAGCAAGTAACAAAAGTAAGAAGAAGAGTTTTTGAGTGTATGAGAGAGTTGTGAACTAATGTGAGTTCGTGTGTATAGAAGATTGTGTAATGAGAGTAGAAGAGAGCAGTATATATAGTAGTTTGAAAGCTAGTTACATAAGGTAAGAGTCAAATTGTTTAGTAATTATAGAACTCGGAATGAATTAGAGAAAAATCAGTCCAAGTCTTCCTTTAATTAAGGGAGTGATTTACCAACGGTAAAAGACAGAAAACAAGTTAAGGAAAGAAATCACATAGCTGGAGTATAACAATTAAGGAAAGAATTCAAACACTGTAGGTACAGAACAAGTAATTAGGGATAGATTCATAAAGTTCTAATTAAGGAAATATCAGTAAGAATCAACTAATAAAGCAGTCAGTCACATAATAAGGTAAGAAAATAATATAAAGGCTCTAAAACAGGAACAGTAGTCGGAAATCAGTAAAGAGTATCAACACAGGAAATCAGGGATTAAAAGAATCGAAAAACAGTACTAACATTAAGGGAAACATTATAGATTGCCATGAATAACAAGTGAACAGAGTATAACCAGAAGAGACAAATCAGAAACCCTAATAAGACATTATTAGGGAAAAATCATAGAATATTCTAATTAAGTGAAGCATATTCATGAGAATCAAACATATAGACAAGTCAAACCAACAAATCAACGTAGACAGACTCAGAATCCAGAACTAAGCCAAGAAATTAGGTGTTTTAACACAGTTAATCATGTTAAAGGAAAAACCTAAATAAACCGTTTAAAAATGGTAAAGATTATAGAATAACACTTAAAATCAGAGGAAAAGTTATTTTGAAAAAGGGGTTAAGAAACCCTAGTTATGGAGATGAAGAGACGTTTTGAAAAGATCAGAAAGTTTCTCATGGAAAACAGTGTAATAACTCAAAATACTCTTAGATCTGTTACAGACCTAACGAGTCAAGATATAAAAATAGGATTTCAGAGAAGAACAACCTAGAACTAGAGA
The DNA here is from genome assembly GCA_005239525.1 of Nicotiana knightiana. Lineage (NCBI taxonomy): Eukaryota > Viridiplantae > Streptophyta > Magnoliopsida > Solanales > Solanaceae > Nicotiana > Nicotiana knightiana. The sequence goes on along the minus strand of ML417069.1, from coordinate 59,829 downwards.
GATTCCGGCTTAGAAACCATAGGTCTAGCAAAGAAATAGAACGATCTTACTCAATCGAGCCATGGTGGCCTGAGAATGGTGAAAACAGGCCTAAGGGTGAGTGAACGGCCACTGGTCCTTTGAGGATCTCATGGACAACATGAATCCCGGCCATAGGAGAGCCATTAAGGCTAGGAGTGGTGGTGAGCCACCATTATTAATGGCGAGCAAGCAACCAGTGAAGGGGAGTTAGGGTTAGGCAGAGGGAGTTTGAGAGAGAAGGAGAGGGGTGACGACGGAGAGGATGAGGGAAATGAGGGGTTTTGGGGGGTAGTTGTTAAGTTAATTATGGTAAGGGCAAACTAGGACCGTTGATCAAAAATGATCAACGGCCAGGATTTTAGCGGACTGGGTCGTGTAGGATTTAGGTTTGGGCTTGGGTCTGTTGGGCCAGGTATAATTAGGTGTTTGGGCTGGCTATAATTTAGGCTATAATTGAAATAGAAATAGGCCATTTGTTAAATACTCGAATTAAATTAGTCGAAATAATTTATAAGATAATTGTTAATTAATAAAGAATTCTATGCATGGAAATAATTTAAAAAATTAATTATTTGGTATTTAAAAATATAGTGGACTAATTTCTGGTAGAAAAATAGTACAAAATTATATGTTTGGGCTATAATTGCAAAGTCATTGCAATTATAGCCAAAACATGCCAATTTGGATAATTATGAAATAATTTTATCTTATTAGGACCATAAACAATAAATTAAATCAAGGAATTCTCTTGAAATCATTTGTGATGCAATTTTATAATTATTTATTAAAAATAAATGTTGGACAAATTAATAAAAATGCAGAAAAATTATGGGAAAACACCAATTGCTATTAATGCATGATTTTGAAAGTATATATGCAACTTTAAAAATATTTTGGGAAAAATTAGGTATCAACATAGAGTAATTATTTTTTCTCAATTTTTAACATCCAGACTTGGTCCTCGACCCCCCAACGTGATCCCAACTTAATTCTTGGGCTTCTACTCAGAATTGAAAGCTCTAAATCATCCATTTTAACTCCGAACTTGCTTCTTCACTCGAAATCAACTCCTACACAGTATACCACACGTAATAAGTATAAAGTACTAGCAATTAGGCTTAAATACAACCAAAGTGTAGTAACTAAAGTGTGGAATATATTTAAAAACGTGAGTTCCTAGCCTACCATCAATGAACACTCTCTTTTTGTTAAAAATAGAGAACCTGCGAAAATGCTAATTGCATGTATGTATGTTGATGATCTTATATTTACTGCGAATGATAGTACCATGTTTGTTGATTTCAAAAAGTCTATAATCCATGAGTTCGAGATATCTGATCTTGGTAAGATGCATTACTTTCTTGGTTTAGAAGTAGTACAATCTAATGATGGTATATTCGTTACCCAAGAGAAGTATGTGCGAGAAATTTAGACAGGTTCAAGATACAGAATTGCGATCCTGCAAATACTCCAGTTGAGTTTGGCTTGAATTAAGTAAAGTTGGAAGCCCAAGAAGGTGGATAGCATACTCTACAAGCAAATTCCAGGTAGTTTGATGTATCTTACTGACACAAGGCCTGACATCGTATATATTGTAAGACACATAAGCAGATATATGGAGAGCCCAACTGAAATTCACCTGCGAGACCTCAACAACGAAGGAACAATAGAGCTGCAATATTATCGAAGTGAAGACCAAATGGCGGATATTTTCACCAAACCTCTCAGATTTCCCTCATTCCAAAATCTGAGGAAGTTGATGGGCATTGGCACTATAGAAGAGTTCAAGAAGCTAAAGTGAAACTGAAGCTTGAGAGCTTTCAGTTTAAGGGAGGGTATTAGCAAATAAAGCTTTATTATTTAGCTTTGTCCTAGTCTTTTGGATAGTAGTTTATCATGGATTTGTTACCTAGTACTTAGGAGTAAGTGGAGGTGAGTAGCTCCAATTTCTTTCTTAGGTTTGTTGCATCTTTTGCCTATAAAAATCTGCAGTTGCAGAGAACTAAATAGTGCAGAAAATTTCCTTTTTTCTCTGTTTCTTCCTGTCAAAATTCGCATTCATATCACAGGAATTTAAAGGAATGTTGAGTCATGTGTTAGAAGTAGACGTGACTAATTCTAATTACTTTATTACGTCTTTAATACTAATGACGACCGAAACAATAGTTTAGCTCAAAATGAAAGAAATAGAAGCACGATTTATTTATGTACTTACTACTAATATTACACAAGGATATACCAAACTCACTCTTCTTTTTCTCCATATAATGCAGTAAAACCTTTTACTCTCTCTCTTTATTTTACTTCTCTCATTCCACAATTATTATATGTGGAGTACCAAAGAAGACATATTATATGCATCAAATTCAACCTTTTAATTAATGTATTTCAACGGTTCTGAGGTGGCGGTGGTTCCTTGTGATTTCCTTCTTAGGAACAGTGATAGTGAGCATTCCATTCTCCATGGATGACTTCACATAATCAGCCCTAGAATTGATAGGCAGTGAAAAGGAAGTGAAGAATTTCCCACTGCTGCGTTCATAATGGTGCCAATTATCGTAATTATCTTCTTTCCTCATTCTCTTTTCCCCAGTAATCTTCAGCACTCTGTCATCCTCCACCTGCACAAGCATAAGTAACACATAATCAATGAGTTTAACTGAACTCAATATTTTTTGTACGAACCATAGATAGACTTTTTCTGTCTCGTTTTAAGTGTCATTTAACGTTTTTGCAAGTTTATTAAGAAAATACTAAGTATAAAGTATAATTTGCTAAATTATCCATAAATGATACAATTTGACTATTAAATGCTACTATTGGAAAGTGAATATTACCTCCTTCCTAATTTATGTGAAACTGTTTGGATACGGGGAATCAAACTTTTTAAATTTTGATAGGGTGCAATCATGTAACATTTAAGTTTTATGAAATAAAATATAAATGTTCAAAAACAACATAAAAAGTATTATAAGTCACAACAATTAATAATTCAAATATTTAAAAGACATGAAAAAAATCGTGGTCAACTTGTTTGACTTTCCAAAACTGAATGGTGCCACATATATAAAAGGAATCTTTACACAAATAGCCGTCCACATTTATAGTTTACTTTTTCTAGTCATATATATAATTTATACATTGATTACACACAATAATACATATATTATATTTTCACCGACTATTTTTAATCTAAGCGATTGAGTGAATAATTATTTGGGTTAATTCTTCTACATAAATTGGGATGAAAGGAATACTATTAGTCACTGATGTAAACACATCCAATAACCTAAAAAATGGATGGTCTTGACCCCCGCTTGTCCTATAGCAAAGCTTTAAGGCCAGGAGTCAAAAGTGTTGCCCATAGGGCAAGTGTATGGCAACCGTTTGTAAACTTGAAATTTTGCACATGAGGCAAGAGGGGTCAAAAATCAACAGTCGCACCGAAGTATCCTATTTGTGCAAGTCACCCTTAATCACTTTTGACCTCTATAATAGCAAAGATAAAACTGGAAAAACTAATCGTCTTGGTTTTATAAAAGCGGCACATATTTTGACACATTTTTTAGGCTAAATAACACTTGAAACGGGACGGAAAGAGTATAGATAAGAAATCACTAAAATTTAGACGCATAATTACAAAAGTATAACATGTTTTTAGTGGTAAGAAAAATACCTGTATTTTCACTTCTTCTTTCTTGTAGCCGTGCAAGTTAGCTCTAAAGATATGAGCCTCAGGTGTTTCTTTATACTCAATTTGAGCCATCGTTGCAGGTGCATGGTGGAAAGATGGTGCTGGTGCTATGAGAGATCGAGGGGTTTCCAAAAAAAATTCATGGAAAGGATCCCAGACTTCATTATGATGAGCAAAAGGGTCGTGTACTTGGTGGTGTGCGTGGTGAGAATAAGGATCGAACACTTGGTGTGCATGGTTTCTTCGACCAAATGCAGGCATGTGGGACATTTTTTTTTCTGCTGTTTCTTGCTGGAAGTATTATGAATGGGAGAATGTATATATAGGGGAAGAGATTTAGAAGTTTCAAGAAATGGTATTTGTTTGAGAGGGATGTAAAGTTAAGGAGATGGTGTAATATGGAAAAAATTTGCGGTTGAAATGAAAGAGAATGGAATTCCTTAAGGATGTGACGGACACAATGGCGAAAACATGGGGAAGATTCGATCGATCTGTATAAGAATGGAATAAAAAAACAGAGGAAAATCCACTCAGCTTGTGATAGTTAGCAAAGGTCTTGTACTGTGTAAATATGCCTTTGGCTTTCTATGTCAATTGGATGGAAATTGGACTTTTCTCCAAACAAATTAAACTTATAGAATTTGTTTAATTAGATGTGAAGATTAATCAGAAAATATACACTAACACACACATATATATTAAAGAACTTTAAACTATAATTGTGACAACTTTTAGGCCTAGATAATTTATTTGTTTAAAATCCACTGAAATTGCTGAAAATATTAAAACTATGAATCAAGTACTCAAGTAAGATTATATTCGGTAGTTAAAACTTGAGTCAGAAAACATAAAATTAAAATCCTTGATCCGCTTCTGCTTCAAACATAATAAGATTTTAAATTGCTTTTCTTAGAGGTTCGATATTTGTATTTTGCTCAAATTCCCTTACTTGTTACAAGAATAATCATTGCATTTTATGTGTGTCGAAAATTCTATGTTGGACGTGTCTCCTCTAATTCTGTTCACAGCTGTACTTTATTCTATCTGATATCTCAGTTCCGCCCAAACTTTTTATGATCCCTATCCAGATGGAAGGAATATCATATACATGAATTAATTAAGAGTTTAAGCACTGTGTAAATGTCTTGTATGGGTGATTTATAGAGTTTAAGCACTGTGTAAATGTCTTGTATGGGTGATTTATTGCTTTTTTTGGTGTCCCATATTGGATTTTGCTATGTCCTCAAGAAATAGTTGATACTCCCATACGTCTTGTCAAAGTACACCGAATTTTATATGCATAGTTCTAAGTTCTAACTTCTTGCCATATGTGATACTTATTAGTTTGAATTGTTAGAGAGAGATAGTAAATTATTCCATTTAAAGTATCAAATTTTCTTTCGTTTTCTCGGACGATACTGCAATGAAAAAAACATACTTTTTACCCATGATCCAGCTTGTTTGGATGGTTATTACTTATTTATCACAACCCAAAAATTGCAGATTGTGATGGTACCTAACTTGATCCGCTAGATAAACCAATTAATAAAAGAAACAACCAAATAAACTTATCGAAAATTAACTTAGGATTCATCTGAACTATTACAAATTTACCCAAGAACTGGTAGTACGACTCATGAGCTTCTAAGACTTAGAATATACAAAGCTGGTACGAATAAAGACACATTCTGTTTGAAAACTACATGAACAGATTAATAATGTCTAAAAACTACCAAAGACAAGTGGCAGCTTCTATCCAGAATACACAAACATCTTCAGGGTCATCCCCCGATTTTCTTCAGCAGCTCCGCCCCAATAGTCTGCACAGAGTGTGCAGAAGTACAGTATCAATACAACCGACCCCATGTACCGGTAAGTATCTTGACTAACCTCGTCGAAGTAGTGACGAGGATTTTAGTTAAAATATGCTCAGTAATAAACACTATAATGTAAGCTAGCAATAAAACTATACAACAGAATAATAGAATAGAGTACCCAATGCAACTATACAAAGCAATAAAAGAATACTAGAAAGAATCACAATTTAAGAGTTTCCAACATCTTAATCGGCCCTTTCCTTAGAACGCAAGTTCATGAACCACAACAATCACCTCAAAACTTTCATAGTGTGAACGAAGTACTCAAGACATCAAATCTAACGGCACGACAACACCCTTCGTGCATTTATGTCATCCTCACAATATATGCGTAAAACAGTACCAACCAAACGATAGAAATACCGATAATAGAAATGGAAAGGAAGGGAATGTGCAAGCAGTAATAATAACCGAGAATGTACAGAAGGACATCAGTAACAGACTAAGCAGAGAACACAGAGGTAATGACCACAATTAGGAAAAAGAGGTTATAATTTCAATTAACTCACATGATGGAGGACTAAGTACAAATATGAAAAACAAGAAGGAAACATATCATCTTCACAAGTTAACAAGTAAGGACATGAAGGAATAGCATGGTGGAAGGCTTACACTAAGGTGCAACAGAATAAATATAATATACGTATAATTATAAAAGCAGGAAATAGGCATGGCATATGCAAATTAAGCAAGTAAAAGACATGGACATCACAACAACAATTGAGATAGAGGTCGAGTACGGGACAATAACAACCTATCACACAAAATATATAATGGCGGCAATGACAACTCAAGGTGAAGGCAAGAATGTATACACGGAAAACAGATATCATATCATAATGCATGTCCCTCAACCTCACCTACACGGAAACACCCTTCGTGTCATGACCTCACATTATAAAAGCATAACAATATAAATGAAATGGCACGGCATCACCCTTCGTGCTTTCCATTCTTTACTCACATGATAATGTATATGAAATGGCACGGCATCACCCTTCGCGCTTTACGCTCTTCCTCACATGATAATGATATAAAGAATGGCATGGCATCACCTTCGTGCTTTACACTCTTCTTCACATAATAATGAATATAAACAATGGCATGGCATCACCTTTCATTCTTTACACTCTTCCTTACCAAGCATATAAATTTCAATAAAGTAGCCAGGTAGGAAGAATAAATAACATCAAGGAGAGTGATCAACAAATATTCCAAACAAGTCTCATTTACTGCTTTACAAGCCAACAATGATTCAATGAACCCTCAAGGGCCACATAATTCATGTACTTCCACAAATCTGACAATTCATTAGCAACACAAATATAGAATCCAGCATCCCAAAATATCGGCCATAACAAGGTAATAGTGATTGCGCATAGAGACGATCGAGCAAGACACATCAATGAATACCCAAAATTCTATCCAGGTTAATCAAGTTCTTAGGCTAGGTCTTTATTTCTAACATTTTATACTACGTTCATAATATATGTAAATCAAGTGAGGCATGAAGTAAGGAAGTTACGTAATTCTAAAGACACAATTATAACATCATCTACCCCCGAACATGATTAACCCCAGCACATACATATATTCTCGTCACCTCACATATGTATCACCCCCGCATGAAGCAAACAATGGCAAATAGGAGGACAAATTTCCTCAACAAAGTTAGACAAAACACTTACCTCGATTTCGCAGGTCACTCACTACTCAAATACAGATTTTCCTTTAGATTTTACCTCCAACCCACTCGTATCTAATCATAATTAGTTTAGTATTATCAATTATCGCTAAAGGATTAAACTTTAATGCATAATTATAGTTTTCCTAAGTTTTCCCAACAAAAGACAAAAATCGACCTCGAGCCCACTTGATCCAAACTCGAGGTTCGGACCAAAATCCGTTTACCCATTCTCCCCCGAGCCCGGATATACAATTCTTTTTGGAATCCGACCTCAATTCGGGTCTAAATCCCTAAATTTCAAAATTCCTAAGTTCTACCCAAAAATGCCTAATTCTACCATGAAAATTCTAGAATCTAGGTTGAAATCTTGTTAAAAGATGTAAAAGATTGAAAGAAAATAGTTAGGAATCACTTACCTACGATTTGGAGAAGTTTTGGTCTTTGGAAAATCGCCTCTTGGGGTTTAAGGTTCGAAAAATTGAAGAATGAATGAAAAATCCCATCTAAGTCCAAACTTATCCGCTGCAGATGTCGCTTTTGCGACTAAAGCTTCTTCGTAAATGCGAGAAAGGTATCGCAAATGAGAAGCTTCGCATTTTCTGTTGCCCTCGCAAATGCGAAGTCCCAGTCGCAATTGCGAACTAGGGACTTCCGCAAATGTCACGACCCGAATCCTAACCCAGGTCGCGATGGTACCCAACATCGTAGTCAGACAAGCCAACATCAATCTACTGGTGAGTTTCTTTTAAATTTACCAAAACATTTCCAACACTTACTTGGTTTAGATTTTGACATTGGGCAAAAATGAATACCTTAGGCAATCTTAAGCAGAAATAGTCATAAAAGTCATAATTTAATATTTACATCCCAAAACAATGTCTACTAATGTGTGTGCCAGGAACTAGTGTCACAAGTCTACAGACATCTAGTAGAATAATATCAAAAGAATAAAAGTATATCCTACTGTCTGAGTGGTGTGGACAGAAATGGCAAAAGAATGGCTCCAAAGTGCTGGTGGGAGTCGCCAAGAGAAGCAGCTCACCGTGGAGTCAAGACCAGGTATATGTATCACGGACGAACTCCGAGCTAATACCCAGATGCACCCGCCTCAGAACCTGTACAATTAAGTACAGAGTGTAGTATGAGTACATAAACAATATGTACCCAGTAAGTATCCCGCCTAATCTCGAAGAAGTAGTGACGAGAGGTCGACGTGACACTTACTAGGGTCATAATAATATGCTTTAAATGTAAGGCTAAGCAGGGATGGAAATCTTGAATAATAATGAAGACAAGAACATCAAATATCCTTTACAATTACCTTTACGTGTCAAGTTTTCTAGCATACAAATTACCTAGTTTTCATTTTTTCATGGTATTTAACAGGTACAAAATCACAGAATACCCAACATCTAACAAACACATAACATGTCGTGAACGTACGGCTGACACAACGCGAAAATAAATATGCACTGCTGAAGGGTCGAACGACTCGAACCATAGATGCATCTGTTACACCGCTCGCGAACCAAACATGCGACTCAGTTGACATAATAGTAAAGCTACCCCGCTCGCGAATCATACATGCGACGCGGGTCCCCGTATATATATACACATAATTAACAGGAAATCAAGAAATTCAGTAGAGAATATATTTACAGAGAAGGTTTCAATATTATAAGTTTCAGAATGTAACCTCCTAGATGTCCTCTTAATAATTCAAGGATATTAGGCAACCTAAATTAACATTTAAGATTATAGTTACGGCACATAAATCATGCTTGTGAAATCCTAAACTCCCCGACATAACATAATAGTAGCTTCGCACGGACTCTAGTCACTTCGTGCGTGCGTAGCTCCCACAAATAAAGACATGCAATTATTTATATTCACCTATAGGGACGATTCCCTCTTACGCGGTTAGAAAGGAGACTTACCTCGTGTCAAGCCTAATTTTCGGGTCAAGAATTTGCCTGAAACTCCAAATTCGTCACCCAAGAACTCGAAGCTAGCCAAACATCACATTAACAAGTCAATCTATGCTCAAAAGTCCCTAGTTATCCTACTTAAATGGTCCTTTCAACCCAATTTGGAAAATCCTAAAATACACCCTCGTGTCCACATGCTCGGATTCCGGAAATATTTGGAGGAATTACTTACCCATAGCCTAAGGATCAATATTATACAGTTTTTGTATGATTCCTTAACACGTTTTTTGGAAATTTCCCATTTTTGTCAAAAACTTAGGTTTTACTCTAAACCCATGATTTCCACTAATTTGATGTGTTAATTTACCTAAGAATTCAAGTATTAAGCTAAATTTATAGTAGAAATTACTTACCTTACAGTAGCTAGGTCGAATACCTTCCTTGCATGCTCTCAAAATCGCCTAAAGATGAAGAAAAGTGTTCAAAAATGGTTAAGTCCCGTGTTTAAAACGAAGCTCACTGCCTACAGGCTTTTCGCACCTGCGGCTCGAGGACCGCATCTGCGGAGAAGGGGAAAGGGGCCTGGCTTCGCACTTGCGGAGCGGAGTCCGCACCTGTGGCTCCGATTTTGCGGAAAGGGGTCCGCATATGCGGAAATGGGCAGCTCCCTCAAGACTCGCACCTGTGACTTGACCTCCACAGGTGCCGTCGCACCAGATCTGGTGACCAGTAGTCATTTAAGGCTGGTTTTTGCCTCGCTCGATGCCCAAATAGAATCTGGGCCCCCCCGAGACCCCGTCCAAATATACCAATAAGTCCTAAATCGTAGTATGGACTCGCTCGAGCCTTCGAAATTTCCGAAACTACGATAAATCTAAAAATCATACCCCAAAGCCCATAGGATCAAACTTAAGAACTTTAAGTTCTTGAATTCGCTTTCAATACGCCGAACCTACCTATACTACTCGAAATGACACCAAATTTTTCAAGCAAGTCATAAATGACATAACGAAACTATTCCTGATCTCGGAATTCCGTTTGGATCTCGATAACACAAAAACACGTTCCAAACCTCAAGTTTGAACTTAAGGAAACCTTAATTCACTGTTAGGCGCCGAAACTCCCCAGGGTCATCCAAAACCCGTTCCGAACACACGCCCAAGTCCTAACTCAACATACAAACCCACCGGAACCTTCGAATCTTGATTCCGGGATCGTTTACTAAAAATGTTGACCATAGTCAAACTTGGCCTTTAAGGCCAACCTTAAGGAACGAAGTGTTCTTATACCACTCCAAACTCCTCCAAACCTCGAATCACCCGTCCCCGCAAGTCATAAATCAGTAAAAGCAACTACGGAAAGTCTCATATAGGGGCATGGGATCCTAGAACACAAAATGATCGGTCGGGTCGTTATATTCTCCACCTCTTAAACAAACGTTCATCCTCGAACGGGTCTAGAATCATACCTGGAGTACTGAATAAGTGTGGATATCTGATCCGCATGTCTTCCTCGGACTCCCAAGTCGCCTCCTCGACTAGTTGTCCCCTCCACTAGACCTTTATGGCGGAAACCCTCTTAGACCTCAACTGGCGATCATGCCTGTCAATGATAGAAACTGGCTCCTCCTCGTAACCCAACCTCTCATCTAGTTGAATGGTGCTGAAATCAATCATGTGAGAGAAGCCGGCGTGATACCTTTGGAGTATGGATACATGAAAGACTGGATGAACCCCTGATAAACTAGGAGGTAAAGCAAGCTCGTAAGCAACCTCCCCAACTCATCTCAACACCTCAAGTGGGCCTATAAATCGTGGGCTCAGCTTGCCCTTCTTCCCAAACCTCATAATACCTTTCATCGGCGAGACCTTCAACGGAACCTTCTTGCCCTCCATAAATGATTCATCGTGTGCCTTCTGATCCGCATAACGCTTCTGTCTGGACAGTGATGTGCGAAGTCTCTCCTGAATCAACTTCACCTTCTCCAAAGCATCCTTCACCAGATCGATGCCATATAGCTTAGCCTCGCCAGGCTCAAACCACCCGATGGGAGAACGACATCGCCGACTATACAAGGACTTACATGGATCCATATCCATGCTGGACTGATAACTGTTATTATAAGAAAACTCGGCCAAAGGCAAGAACTGGTCCCACTGCCCTTCAAAGTCAAGCACACATGCCGTGAGCATGTCCTCCAATATCTGAAATGTCCACTCTGACTGCCCGTCGGTCTGAGGGTGGAATGTTGTGCTGAGCTCTACCCGGGTGCCTAACTCACCCTATACGGCTCTCCAGAAGTACGAGGTGAACTGAGGACCTCGATCTGATATAATGGACACAGGCACATTGTGAAACCAAACTATCTCCTGAATGTAGATTTGGGCCAACCTCTCTGAAGTTTAAGTAGTATCTATTGGAATGAAATGTGCCGACTTGGTCAACCTGTCCACAATAACCCAAAACGCATCCACCTTCCGCAATGTCCGAGGCAATCCAACTACGAAGTCCATAGTGATGCGCTCCCATTTCCACTCAGGTATAGGCATCTACTGAAGTAGATCTCCTGGCCTCTAGTGCTCATACTTAACCTGCTGCCAATTTAAATACCTAGCTACATACTCCACTATGTCTTTCTTCATCCGCCTCCACCAGAAATGCTGCCTCAAGTCACGATACATCTTCATAGCACCAGGATGAATGGAATACTGTGAACTATAAGCCTCTTCTACAATCCTCTCCCTCAGGCCATCGACATTGGGGACACATAAGTGACCCTGAAGTCTCATAACACCATTCTCGTCAATAGAAACCTCCTTGACACCACCCTGTACCACTGTCTCCCGGAGAGCTACCAAATGCGGATCATCATACTGTCGAGTCTTGATCTCCCCCAATAATGAAGACTGAGCCACACATGCGAGAACTCGGCTGGGCTCTGAAAGGTCCAACCTCACCAGGCGATTAGCCAAGTACTGAATGTCCAAAGCTAGAGATCTCTCCTCTGCCGAAATGAAAGCCAAACTGCCCATACTCTCCGCCTTCCTGCTTAAGGCATCTGCAACCACGTTCACCTTTCCCGAATGATAAAGAATGGTGATGTCATAATCCTTCAGCAACTCAAGCCACCTACGCTGTCTCAAATTAAGATCCCTCTGCTTGAACAAGTGCTGCAAGTTGCGGTGATCTGTATAAACCTCACAAGGCACCCCATACAAGTAGTGCCTCCAAATCTTAAGAGCATGAACAATCGCCGCCAACTCCAGATCGTGCACAGGGTAATTGTTCTCATGAACCTTCAGCTGTCGTGAAGCATATGCAATAACTCGCCCCTCCTGCATCAACGCACAACCCAAACCAATGCGTGAAGCGTCGCAATAAACTGTATACATCCTAGAACCAGAAGGAAACACTAGAACTGGTGCTGAGGTCAATGCTATATTGAGCTCTGAAAGCTCGCCTCACACTGGTCGGACCATAGGAAAGGGGCATTCTTCTGAGTCAATCTAGTCAAAGGAGCTGCAATGGATGAAAAGCCCTCCACAAATCGGCGATAATAACCCGCTAGACCCAAGAAGCTCCTGATTTCTGTAGCTGAAGTAGGGCGTATCCAACTTTGAACTGCCTCAATCTTATTACGATCAACCTTGATACCTTCTTCGAATACCACATGCCCTAAGAATGCCACCGAATCCAACCAAAACTCGCACTTGGAGAACTTAGCATACAACTTCTGTTCTCGAAAAATCTGGAGCACAACCCTCAAATGATGCTCATGCTCCCCCAGGCTACGTGAGTAAATCAGAATGTCATCAATGAAGACGATGACAAAAGAATCAATATAAGGCCTGAACACCCTGTTCATCAAGTCCATAAATGCTGCTGGGGCATTAGTCAAGCCAAAGGACATCACCAGGAACTCATAATGACCATATCTCGTATGAAAGGCCGTCTTCGGAAAATTCGAGTCCCGGATCTTCAACTGATGGTACCCTGATCTCAAGTCAATCTTAGAAAACACCCGAGCACTCTGCAACTGGTCAAACAAATCATCGATATGCGACAACGGGTACTTGTTCTTGATGGTGACCTTGTTCAACTGGCAGTAGTCAATACACATCCGCATAGTCCCATCCTTATTTTTCACAAATAACACTGGAGCATGATGCGAGACTAAATTACATAGTTTAACATATGATATACCTCACATTTTATGCGCATTAATGATAAAATTACACTTGTTATGTGCTTAATGGAGTTTATTTTATGTGTAGGTGATTTGGAAATGGAAGACGAGCTAAATGGGAGCATAAATGTCGAAAATACGCTA